>RJWJ010011464.1:0-44260 GCA_004363605.1 Indri indri
TAACATTTTACAGTTTATAAGGATAATTTTAGTCACCAAGCAACATATGGTTAAGAGCTTGGACTCAGATTCAGGTTGCCACAGTCCAAATTTAGGCTTCTCTACTCACTAATCTATTTTTAGGTGAATAATAAACCTCTATAGCCTCCATTTGTAAAATGAGGTTAATAATTGTTCCTAACCCCCCATGTTATTGTGAAGATTGAATTAAATAATATAGTGTACATATAAAGCATTTAAAACAATACCTGGCTTTAGTAAGATTTCAACAAATATTAGCTTTTGATGACTAACAAAAAAATGGTCATTATCATTATGTTCTATTCTGTTACATTTCTGGATTATTCAGATAGAAAAGTTGTCATAATTTTAAACCATATTTGACCTCACATGTGACCCTCCTTTTTTCTTTCATTCAAATGGAAAAAGATTGTCAATTCAATAGAGGGAGATACCTATACATGTCTGAATTATTACCTAAATTTATATGTTTATTAAAATCAAGTCTCCAAATTTCTGTATTAACTTTTCATTATTATAATATCTTATTTCTTTTGTAAAACAACCAATACAACCCATCTTTTCCCACTGATAATTCAAATGACCTTTTTCTTTCCTGAATTTTTCAATCCCAACTCTTTTTTTCTATCTTTTTATAACAGTACCTTGCACAGGACTTTACTGAAAAGAATGAGGTGATCCAGTGAATTTAATCTTTTCTGCTGTTTGGTGTAACTATGTCTTCATCCATTTACTCTGATTTTTCCCCATGCTTAATGTCATCCCTCTTGATTTCAAAGCCTGACAATTTCTTCTTTGTTCTTGACCCCATCCTAGCCTTCTTATTTCAAGAGAATGTCCCCTCAAATTAGTTTCTCTTCTTATCCTTAATTTCTTATTCTTCATTAACTTGTTTTTTTCTGCCTTCAAGCAAGCATGGGTCTCTTTGACACTGAAAGATGTGCTCTTTGGTTATGTTTTACTCCTGTTTTTCTTCCCTTAACAATGTATTTCTTAAGTTTGTGCACCTAAATCCTTTGTTTCTTTATAAACCACTCAATGCTTATCCACTAGTACCCTGTACTAAAATGGTAACCCTAAATTTGTACAATATAATATTTTAGTATTTTAGAAATTTAATATATTTTGTAATACACTTTTCTTCTTAATAGTTCACTTTCCTTCTGAAAGGCTTCAGTAAGCTGCCATTGACTTTTAGCTTTCTATTTAATACCTTCTGTACTCTGGCCACGATCACCCTTTCTTGATTAGATATGCAGCTTGATCAAAGCAAGAACCCTTCTCCAGTACAACTTATTTTCTTATCAGCTATTGTCTCAACCTGCCTTATTTTCTCTTATAGGTCAGAGCTGGGGCCTCTGCTTGGGGCTGGGCCTTCACTCATGATTTTCCCTTCCATTAGGAATGTCCTCTCACTCCATGTCAGCATTTAAAGCCCAGTCTAAGTATCACTACATCCAAGAAGCCTTTGTACATCACTTCAGCCCTCAATGCCTTTAACTTTTTATAAACAGAACACAATATAAAATAAATTCTTTTTTGAGAGGAATATTCAAATACATGAATTTCAGTCTTGTACCTGTCACTTATTTGCTG
Source organism: Indri indri (assembly GCA_004363605.1). Classification (NCBI taxonomy): domain Eukaryota; kingdom Metazoa; phylum Chordata; class Mammalia; order Primates; family Indriidae; genus Indri; species Indri indri. The sequence goes on from RJWJ010011464.1 coordinate 1,618, forward strand.
TGGCTAGTGACATATCCTGACTAAAATCTCAGTTTCTTCATGCAAAGGGTGAAGATATTTATACCTCCCTGATCTATCTTTTAAAGTTGTTGACATGATAAATAAAATAATGTGTTTAAAAACATTTTGTAAAATTTTTAAAAAATCTATTCAAGGTAGTCATTGTTATCACAAATCATACACTGCCTTGTTGTCTTGTGTTACTTTTGTACATTGTTCTCATATGTTGTTACTGGACTCAGTGTTGTTATTTAAATTTGTATGTTTTTATTTTGACTGCCTAGCTATGTTCTGAATTCTTTGGGAGCAGAGAATATTGACAGTAGGACCCAGAAGGAACCTACTCCTAATTATTTTGGAGTGAATTTTCTCAGAGGTATAATTAGGCTTGCACTTCCCATTAAAGTATGAATCCATATCAGAGAAACTTCCCATCTTCTTTTTGGCCACAGGGAGGTAGAACTTTGAAGATACCTCATAGGAACATTCTGTCAACTGAAAGAGGGTCAGCAAGAGAGTGAAAAAAGATGGCTGGCCTGCGTCATCTTACCCAGGCCTGGCTTGGTGTAGCCACACAGACACATGGCAAATAGAAGTAGAAGAAAAGTAGTGGAGCTTGGGCTCATGTCATTTTTCTTTAATTGAAATACAATTTCCATAAAGCAAAATACAGATATTTTTAAGAGTACATTAGTTTGAGTTTTGACAAATGTATTCCTCTGTCTAGAGACTAGCCCAATTAAGATGTAGAATATTTCTATCACCCCAGAGCCCTTTCCCCATCAATCCCTCTTGCCCTAGAGACAAGCAGTGCTCCAGTTTCTATCATTATAGCTTAGTTTTACCTGCTCAAAAACTTCACATAAATGGAATCATACAGTATATACTCTTTTTTCTTAGCCGCTTTCACTCAACACAATTTTTTTTTTTAGATTTAACTACTTTGTTGCATGAACACATAGATCATAACTTTTTTTCATTTACCTATTGATGAACATTTGAGTTGTTTCTGGGTTTTAGCTATTATAAAAAAGGCTGCAATGAATATTCTTGCATAGGTCTTTGTGCGGGCGTATATTTTCATTACTCTTGAGATAGACTTGACAAAAGGCAAAGTCCAGTGGTATGCTGGTTTCAAGATGTATTTTAAATATAATACAGACAGGTTGAAACTAAAAGACTAGCAAAAGATATAGCATGCAAACATTAAGCAAAAGAAAGCTGATATGGCTATATTAATATCAAGTAAAGTAGATTTCAAGACAAAGGATACCAACCCAGATAAAAATGGTCATGTCATAGGAATAAAGGGGCCAGTTTGTAACAAGACATAACAATCTTAAAAGGGTATGACAAAATAGAGTTTTAAAATCCAAGAAGAAAAAAATGGCAGAACTAAAGTGAGTAGACAAATCCACAGTTACTGTTAGAGATGTTAACAATCTTCTCTCAGTAGTTGATAGAACAAGAAGACAAAAATTAGTGAAGATATATAAAACATGAAGATATTACCAATTATCAAACATGCAGATGAGATTGACATGTATAGACTATTACACCCAATAGCTGCTGAATATACATTCTTTTCAAGTGCCCATGGAACAGTCACCCCAGATCATATGCTAGGCCATAAAATAAGTCTCAGTTCATTTCAAAAAGTATTTGACTACAATGGAATTAAATTAAAAACCAATAACAATAAGATATCTAGAAAAACCCCATGGGGAGGATTAAATGGCACCTCTAAATAATCAATTCATTGATTAAAGAAGAAATCACAAGAAAAATTAGGAAACGTGCTATACTGAATGATAATTAGAATTAGAATTAGAATATAACATGTTAAAAATCTGTGTGTTCATGTCTTTTAACCATTTAGTTGTCTCACAAACTGAGTAACCAAATTAGCATTTCATTCTTTTCAGAGGAAATGAGGAAGGGGATGGGCAGAAAAGCAGACTGAAGTCTGAAATTATATGCCCACCACCAGCCAATGTTTTTATTCTACTACTATTGTAATGAAATCATTGGATCTTGGTTAAACCAATAGGTAAATGTCCTTTTGATATGCTAATAAGCAGAATGCTAAATAAACGTTTTGGCAATTTCTCCCTAATAAGTCCCATATAGTGGTGTGCATGATGTTTCCATTTTCATCCAATGAAACACTAGTGGAAATAGTCTGGATTGTGTTAATATTGACAGTGATTATAATAAAATAATAAGCTAGATGGTGATTAAAGAGTCAAATAGGCACCCAAAGAAAGTTGTGAAATCTCTGTTCTGAGATATGAGACAAAACCATCTGTCTCTGATTTTAGTTTAATCCTTAATGAATGTAAGAGGCCTGACTAAACGATCTCTTGGGAAGCCCCCTTCCAAACACAAAACCCTTTATTTTAATTATCATTGGTTATAGTGCCAACACAAAGAAAAAACTTGCTCAAGATCATAAAGAAGAGTAGGAATTTAATTCTAAATCTAAATTTTATCTTCTAATTTATAAATTCATTTATTTGGAAAAATATTTTTCTTATAAAAATCCATTCTTTCTCTCTCTCTCTCTCTCTCTCTCTCTGTCATCTTTTATGAGGAACCAAAAGAAAATTCAGTTTGCAATTTGTGATCATGATTTGAACTTTTCAAAAAATGTGTGAGTCATTTCTTGCCCTTTGATAATTTCCAAATGACAAGCCTTTGCTTTTATAGATCAGTCTTGCTTTTAATTATTCTAGTGTATTTTGTTTGGTTGGGAGTGAAAAAAACAAATGGAAAATGTAATTTATGAGTATGACTCTGGCAATGAATGTGTAGAAAGCAACTTTATTGCGGGGAGGGGTAGGTTTTCCTGAGCCTTTTGACCTTTTTCCTTCTCCAGCCTGTCTTTTTTTTCTGCTTTCATTTGCAGACGAAAGTGGTGCAGCAATATGGTGGGGTGGAAATCACATAAATGTAACATATGTGGGCTTCTGTGACTGTGCACATCGAGAGAGATGCTGTTCAAAATCCAATCATCTTATGGGTTCTAACCATACTTTTATAATTCACATACATGAAGTTATATAGGGACATTTTGAAATACAGGATACAAAAGATAATTTCTTTTTGTTTAAAATACTCTTTTTTTCATTCATTCCTATAGGTAAAACTTGATATTTAATAATATTAAGAAAAAGAAGAAAATAAATTAGCAATGTGCTATTGCTTTACAATTCAAAAAGTGGTTTACTATCAATAATCCAAATTAATGCGAACAGCAATCTTACGGATTTAACCATGAAAGAAATTGCCTTGTTCTAAAGAGGCGAGAAAGTTTAAAAAAAGAAAAAGAAAGAAAGAAAAAGAGAAAGAAGAAAGGAAAAACCCTCAGTGATCAAAAGGTTGAATGAACTGAGGAACAGAGTGTCTAATTCTCCTCTATTTTCTCTGTAATGTATTAGCAGTGATTAGAAATGAAAAAATATACTAGAGAAGGAAACTGCCAACATATTGAATAGAAAAATACGTTGTCATCGCACTTTTCCCACATGAAAACAAACAAAAAAAGTTTTGTAGCAATATCTGTTTTGTAGCTGTATCTTTTAATTGTGGCTATTGTCTGCTCTAAAAAAACCATACCATGGTTAAAAAGAGAATCCCTTTTCTGATCTTTTTAGATTTCAACAAATATTTTTAGGCATTAAGGATAGGCAACAGTTTGCCTTGTCTAATTCTCTGACGTTGAGCTGTTTCTAGTTGCTAAATTTGGCTGCTGTACCCTCCATATCCGTAAAGCTGTTCTTGGGTCCACCTGCAGGCAGCCATCCAGGTTTGGATTTTTCCAGGCGGCCCAGGCATGGCTATCCTGCTTTCAACATCCTCCTTCTGTGCTCAAGGGAAGGGCATTGAATGGCAGTAAGATTTCCTTTATTTCTGGTGCGATTGTTGCTTCTCAGGGTCTGGCTTGGGCACTGATCTTGACATTTATGTCACAGGTGTACTGGTGAAACTGCTGGGAAACCAGATGGCAGGCCTAACCGAGGTTGGCAGCATCTGCTGTTGTCCTCGCTGTCGCTGCTACCTGCTCCGCTTTCTTCTTCCTGTTGATGTGTTAATGCCTTGTGTCGTCATTTTATTCTTTCAGTGTTATTTACTTTCCTACAGGCCTTTCTGAAAGTGAATACCATTCTGCAACTCTCGATGCATTCATTCTGCGTGGAACCCCTTCATCTAGGAAGACTCCTGACTTGGCTGGCCTCTCTTTCCTTCAGGGCTTTTGCTGAAATCTCATTTCCTCAGCAAGACTCTCCGTGACCATCCTGTTTAAAATTGCAATGCATCCTTCTCCTCCCCCACCCTGATATTTTTTCCCTTTTTTTCTACATTATTTAGTTTCATAGCAATTAGCACCACCTGTCACAGTCTATACTTGCCTTACTTGTGTATTACTTGTATCCCTTTACTAGGTCATGTAGAATATAATCTCCACAAGGGCACAGTTTTGTCTGTTTTTGTTTGCTTGGTTCGTGACTGCATCCCAAGCATCTGGAAGGGTACTGACCCTTAGTAGGCACTTAAAATTTTTTGTTAAATGATTAACTAGAATGTAAATATTGAAAGATTGGACTTCTAGCTTTATAATTTGGTTTTGTTTTTTGTGCTTAGTACAGTGCTATGTGTAAGAGCTTGAAAGGCATAGGGAAAAAAGAATAAGTAGCATCTCTTATTCTGGATATCTTACTTAAGCTATCTTCTTTAATCCTCACAATAATCCAAGTGCTTTGCCCAGAGAACCACAGCTAGAAAGTAGCAGAGTAAGGATGCAAACTAGTTTTGTCTGGCTTCAAAATTATTGCCCCCCCTTTTTTCCCCAGACATATGGCCCTAGTAAATAGTAATAAGCAAATGAGATTTCTTTAAAATGAATCATGTTGCATGAATAAGGTGTAGCTACAACTTGAGCACCAAAAACGCTTGGGGGGGAAAAAACCTGTAAATTAAGTCCCTAAAAAACATATTGACAATTCCAAAAGAAGGAATTCTAAAACTATTTAGAGCCATAGTACTCTTGGGTTCAGTGCCTGGACCTTCAAGGTAACTAATTTAAATGAGAAAACATGTGTCTGGACACATATTTTGATGTATTTGCTAAAAATATGCTTACAGTATGAGACCAACAAAACCAAATAGATTCATTTCTGGTGTTAAAAAGAGGCAAGAAGAGTTCGGCATGGTGGGGTGTGCCTGTAATCGCAGTGACTCTGGAGGCTGAAGTGGGAGGATCAGGAGTTGAGACTAGCCTGCCTGGGCAACATAGTGAGACACCTATCTCTAAAAAGTAAAAAGAAAGCAGGAAAGAAAAATTAGCCAGGGTGGGTGGAGTGTACAGCCTGCAGTCCCAGCTACTCAGGAAGCTGAGGCAGGAAGATTGCTTGAGCCCAGGAGTTTGAGGCTGCAGTGAGCTATGATCATGCCACTGAACTCCAGCTTGGGTGACAGAGTGAGACCCTGTTTCTAAAAAAGAAAGAAAGAAAGAAAGAAAGAAAGAAAGAAAGAAAGAAAGAAAGAAAGAAAGAAAGAAAGAAAGAAAGAAAGAAAGAAAGAAAGAAAAGAAAGACCTCCGTAACATTGCTCTTGAATGCTTTCCTTAGTGTAGTCCAAGAAACTGAAATAAATTATAATTTAACGGTGAGTGAAATTGCATTGGTAAGATCCTTCCTTACTTTGTCTTCTCCTCTGATACTTTTTTGATGTGGTTATACAAATGCCAATTATGCCCCATCATTAATTTACTAGCACATGAAGGCCCTACGTTTTGCAATAAGCCCTGGAGAACAGAAAGACCTCAGTAAGCCCCACAAGCTCCCTGCCCTCGAGGGGGCTCACAGCTGAGTGGCATCATTCACTGGTCAGGAAGATGATAGGTCCTGTGACCATCTGGTTGTTGAGGTATCTCCAATCTGGAGTTTATGTAAATTTCTTAAAAATTAATTTAATTGTCTTCATTTTTCTTTTTTTATAAAAGATAAGTTGATGCTCTTATTTTTTAAGGCAATCATAGAATCTAGACGTTGGAAATATTTTTGGAATTATACATTCTAATTATAAAAATTATTTGCCCACACAAGCATCCTTACCACAATGTCTGCGTGGATATCTGGTAATTGAGGATTATTTTGTATTAAAAAATATGTGTTCCGTTTTGTGGCAAATCTCAGAATCTGAGCATTATTACTTATATTTGTTAAAAAGTAAACTGAGAAACAAGATTTTAGAGTTTATTTGAGCAAATAGTAATTCTTAAATCAGACAGCTCTAAACAGCAAGTGGTTCAGAGGCTCCAAGAGGAAACCCAAGGGAAAAGCTTTCACAGGGCTAAAATGGAAATAAAGCAAAGAAAATATTTAATTGGTTGCAGTTATACAGTTACCTTATTTGGTCTACCCTGCCGGAAAGTTCTAGTTATATAAATATGTTATTGGCTTCCAATTAGTTGGCCTTAAGTTTCAGTTTTTCTTTAATATAGGCATTTATAAGAAATAGCTCAAGTTGAGTTTTGCTTCTGTTTGCAAATCAAGCAAGGTTAAGGTCAATTGTGAGACCCATTTGGCTTTGTCTGTTCAGGGATTCTTCAGGCCTGGTCTGTGTTTTAACGTACTAACATATTGAATGAAAACTTCCTTTCTATAACATCCATATTGTCTTAGATCTGCCTTCTAGCATCACGAGAGCCTGTTGCACATCCAAGCCCCATTCCACATGACAACTTATTCAACGCTTTGTCTCTTTGAAATCTTTTATTATTCAATTATTTTACTGAGTATCTACTTTGCGGAAGGCACTGCTTTGCTTTATGTACTTCAAGAGTTACAAAGAGGAGTGCATCATATCCTTACCTCAAGGCACATTTTTTAGAAAAAATTAATGTGTGAAAAACAAGTGCTTTTAAGCTTGAAAAAGTGAAAGGATGCACCCAGCTGGAAGGATGTGAAAGTTTTCATGGAAAATGTTGTATGTGAAATTTAAACTGCTATTGTCTCCTTAGGTTGAATTGGTGATCTACTGAATTTCAGGTGGTGAAAATAGCATAAGCAACAGCTTGGAAGCAGAAATACAGATTATGGTAAAAGTTTGAAAAAATGTGAGCAAATTATTTTGTCTATACTGTAAGACACTGGAAAGGTTGGTAGGAGAGAAGACTGGAAAGGAAAGTTGGAATGTTCTTTTAATGCCCAGGAGAAGAATCTGTACTTCATATGGATGGGAATGGAGAATGGTTGAAGATTGCTGGGTGAGGGTAACAAATGCATGGTGAAATTTTCATTAAAATTGACCTAGAAGGATCTTTTGGAGTGAATTAAAGCAAAGAAAATTATGCATAGAGGGGAGAGTTAAGAAGTTAATACTGCACTATTTTTCCACTTTAAGTGTAATGGAAATTTAGAAAATGAAGAAGGTATCCCTTAAAGAAAGTTTTCCAGACCAATTAGACTGGAAGATTGAAAAGATTAGAAAAGGCAAATGAGTGAATATTGAACTTGCTGGGCTGGTGAAATAAGATAGAGGGAGGAACTAACATAAGTGTGTGTGGTTGTGTGTGTGTGTGCACATGTGTGTGATATATGTGTGTTGGAGAAGAGATACAGCGAAGAGACCAGTCTGCCTTTAGGTTAAGGGCCATGTATTAGGGTACGTAAGGTACATTCAAACTATGGAGTTGCCAGAATGTACACAGTTACTTATACAGTTATGTACAGTCAACTCCGTGATATGTTCCAAAACCCACAGTGGGTGCCTGAAACCAGGATAGTACTGAACCCCATATATACTATGTTTTTTCCCATACAGGTTGAGTATCCATAATCCAAAAATCTAAAATCCTTAAATGCTCCAAAATCTGAAACTTTTTGAGCACCAACATGTTGCTCTTTGGAGCATTTCAGATTTCGGATTTTCAGATTAGAGATACTGAAACTGTACATACATACCTATGATGAAGTTTAATTTATAAATTAGGCACAGTAAGAGATTAATAATAATAACTAATAATAAAATAGAACAACTACAGCAATATGTCAGCTTCACTATTCTTTCTCTTTGGGGCCGTTATGAAATGAAATAATGGTTACTTGAACACAAGCACTGCAATACCATGACAGTTGATGTGATAACTGAGGTGGTTACTAAGTGACTAACGCAGGTAATGCAGGTAATGTAGACAGCGTGGATACCCCAGACCAACAGGTGATTCATGTCCTGGGCAGGAGAGGGAATGGAACAGCATGAGATTTCATCAAGCTACACAGAGTGGCACACAATTTAAGATTTATGAATTGTTTATTTCTGGAATTTTCCATTTAATAGTTTGGGATGCTGGTTGACTGCAGGTAACTGAAACAGAAGCAAGCAGATATGGGAGGACTACTGTATAAGTAAAACATAAAAAATCAGAAATGTAGGCAATTAGTTTGAGATATTAACTATCCAGAAGGGAAAAGAGAGTATACTTGGTGAAAATGACAAGAAAGTTACTGAATGAATGTAGGGTTGAAACCATGAATTCATCAGTGATTTACTAGATGATTTATCTCAGGCGAGGTACTATGCTGGGCATTGTGAAAATCACAAAGATGGGATAAGATAAGGAAGAGGAGATAATGAGGGAGATAAGGTTTCACATAAAGAACTTTCATAAAAGCTAGAAATGATAAATTCCACTAAGATGTCTCTGAAAAAAGAACAAACCAGCTTGTATTAAGTATCCCCTATGTGCCAGTCACAGTGCTTAGCATTTTCATATAAATTTATCTCATAAAACTCAAAATAAGCCTTCATTTCTTGCTGATGAGAAAACTGAGGATTCAAGAGTTTGAATCTTACTCAAGGTCACTAAGCTTCTAAACAACAGAACCAGGTTTCAATTCAAATAATTTGATTCAAAGCCCACACTCTTTCCAGTGTACCCCATCACTTACTATGTGTCCCAAGAGTTCAGAAGGGGAGATAGCTTCTGGCTCAGAAGATGAGGAGAGGCTTCTTAGAGAAAATGGTACGTGAGTTTGAAATTTGGATGAGTTAATTTTGAATTGATTGGTTGGGACAGAGAATACAGTTTCATTTCAAGTGGCAGAAACCGAGCAAAGGTACCAAGGTGAGAAAGCAGAGAGATTGGGAGCAGCAAATAGTTTATTGTTGTTTGAACATCATCTCAGGGGTGTAAAGGATGGAAAGGAAAGGTAAGATCAGAGCACACAAGAACTACACATTTTTGCTTTTAATTAGACTTAGATGTTAAAGTGTTTAGACAGATTATTATCATAACTAAAGTCATTTTTTTTCAAGTATCATGCTAGTAATTGTACATAAAATGGGTAGATGAAGGACAGACTGAAGAATGGAGACCATTTGTTTACAGTAGTCCAGTTAATTGACACTAAGGTCCTGAATCTGGATGTTGGCAATGGAAAGAGACAGCTACGAGTAATTTCAGAAGCATAATTGATAGAATTTGATGAAGAGTCTCAAAGGAGATGATGCCTTTAAAAGAAATAGGGAAGAGAATTTGGCTTGGTGGGAGGTTCTACATCTATGCCTACTATGTACCCGAATTATTGTAGAGCCTGGACCATAGAAGGTACTCAATACAATCATTTATCTGCTATATGTACTCAATCCATACCCTGTGCCAGGGATTGTCCTGAGTACTACAGATATACAACTAAAAAGGAAAGAGAAAACAAAATTTCTTGCTCTCATTAGTATAGGGGACATCATGTTGCTCCACCCAAACCAGAACACCTGGGTCCCTTTTATTTTTCCTGTGTGCCCCTCCCCTAGCAGCTGAGTATTTCTGCTTCTGAAAATCTGTACCTGTCTCTCTTCAGAGCCTCAGTCCACACTCTCCGGCCTGTGGACTGGGCCGTAGAGCTCTGCCACCCCTCTCCTCCCACTTCATTGGTAGAAAAATTGTCTTCCATGAAACTTATGAAAGGGGGGCTGCACAGCAGGAGGTGAGCAGAGGGTGAGCAAGCAAAACTTCATCTGTATTTATAGCCGCTCCCCACTGCTCACATCACCACCTGAGCTTCACCTCTGCCCCTTCCCGCCAGTCCATGGAAAAATTGTCTTCCATGATACCAGCCCCTGGTGCCAAAAAGATTGGGGACTGCTGCTTTAGAGGACTGTCTTCAGGTTACTTGAGTCATTGTGTCCACTTCAGCACAAAATCTTCAATTGTCTCGTATCTTAAAAAAATCTGGCTACTACATTGAAAATAAACTGAAGGAAACCAAAAATAAAGCAGGGAGACCAATTTAGAAATTATTAGCAGGGTTGGCATGATGGGAAGTAATACAAGGCTTAAACTAAGAAGGACCCCACAGTTGGTGTCCAATGCCCTTCAGTCACCATCTTGATATTTTTAATAATTTATCTTTGAGTTCCAATTTTGTAAGTCAAGTCCACAGGACTATGGCGCATGTTCTGGGTGCTTGGCATCTGGAACTTCCTGCTGGGGACACAGAAGTCCAGAGCTACGCATTCAAGAGTCATCAGTCAAGTCCATGTATAAGTCCCTCATAAATATGTAAGCTCCTCCTCTGTGACTGGGACCAGCTTGCTCATTATGGAGCATGTGAAGATATTGCACAGACAATTTCTACTTTCCAGTAGAGGTCAAGCTAGCCCTGCAATAGCAATGGCCAGGTTATTAGGGGAAACTAAGTTATTCTCATGGGTCACCAGTTTGTCTAATAGCAGTGGGCCTATGCAGTTCTGCAAGTATCGCAGGTATAGGTAAGGATCCAGTGACTTTTTAAAAATCAGACATATTTCACATTATCCTTCTCAACTTGTATCTCAATGGTACGTTTCTCACTCTCAGGGAAAAAGGGAGCAATGAAATATATTTAGGATTTGAAATCAGACACATATGAATTGAAACTCTGGCTCAGCGTGGCAATGGCAAGTTACCCAACATCCATAAACCCTGATCACCTACATGTTTAGAAAGTCACAACAATACTACCTCCATCACAAATACTGCAAGCATGAAATGAGATAATAAATCAAGAAGCATGTAGTGTTGCAGAATTTAGGTTGTGTTGATACGACATGAAGAAACAACCTATGGTCCCTTATGCTCTCACTCTCTCTTCCTCTCCCTCTCTCTGACACGCACGTGCATGCACGAGCAAATTTTGTATCTAGGACACTTTGGAATGTAGCTATTTTTTGAGCATTGTTTTTCATTTCAAAGACCTTCTTTTCCTGGCTTTGCCTGCTTGTTCTGACATGGGGAAGATACCCAGACATTCAGACCTACTATTCCACTGAAAAGTTTAGAGGCCACTTTTTTCTCCCCCATGGAAGAGAATGAGGGCTGAGGGGAAAAAAATTAGGTAGAAGTCCTTCAAGAAACAGAAGAAATGAGGAAAAATGAGTTGTAAATATTCATGTATATAAAACAAATGGAAGTGTTTCACCCTCATGGAGAGAACAATATCCCAGGAAATTTTCTTTCTTACTTGATAGTTAAAATGTAGAAGTGGAATTCTGTGATTCCAGCATAATCATTCCATTAAAAGCAAACTAATATGTAATCAGATTGGAGGTGGCCTTCCAGATGATAAGCCATTTAAACAAGGTTGAATTAGTTCATGGAAATCTATTAACACACACTAAATACACCTGAAAATTAGAAAGGTTATATGTGTCTACCTGCAATAAAATAAAAATGTTTCTATAAAGCTATAGGTGTGTCTTGTTTTATATGGTTAACTCATTTTTTCCTAGGAAAGTTAGATGTAAAGTGATTATTACACATTGAATTATATTTCCTAGAGATCATCATGATAAAATCAGTGTGCATTTCTATCAAAGAAAAAAACAAAATGTGTCTTGGAAGATAGCAATCACTTAAAGGAATGTCTATACTTTTAAAAAGAATATTAGTTGAGCAGTTTGAATGAGACAAAGATGGAACCAGAGTTGGATGTGGCCAGTGGACGAGGTTCTGCCAGGTGCCAAAGATGGCAGTGAACGTAGACTGCCTGGATCATGAATCTCTGCAGTTAAATCTGACAAAGATCGAGCAGTTGTGCTCAGGGGCTGCCTATTGTCAGAACATGCTGTTCCCTGGTTCCACAGCCTTGAAGAAAGTGAAATTCAAGCTAAGCTAGAACGAGACTACATCCAGAACTTCAAAATGCTACAAGCGGGTTTTCAGAGGATGGGCGTTGACAAAATAATTTCTGTAGACAAATTAGTAAAAGGAAAGTTTCAGGACAGTTTTGAATTCATCCAGTGGTTCAAGAAGTATTTTGATGCGAATTATGATGGGAACGACTATGGCCCTGTGGCTGCCAGGTAAGGTCAAGAAACTGCAGTGGCTTCTCCCTTGTGGCTCCAGCTCTGAATAAATGAAAGAAACCTCTCAGCTGAGCAGTGCAGCTCCCCAGAAGCCCATTTCAACACAGAGAACCACCGCAGCTCCTCAGGCTGCCCTGGGGTGGCGTGAGACAGAATCTGGTGTGGGCAATGGGAATGATGCAACAGTGAATTGAGGTCAATATATTGAAACTTAATCATCGAAGACTTGGAGAAAGAGAGAGATTTTTACTTTGCAAAGTGAAGGAACATTGAATTGATTTGCCGGGAGAATGAAGGGGGAAATGACCTGTATTGCAGAGACATTCTCTACACCACAGGTGAAGGCTTTGGGATACCTGATGAAGGGGGCCCACAGGAGGAACAAGAAGAGTATTAACAGCCTGGACCAGCAAAGTGACATCTGAATTCTGCACTCCAAATCATGTCTTTAACTGTAAAATACTCCCTTTTATTGTCCTTCTCTAAGACTCACTGATTTCTTTTCACAAGCAAAAAGTACCTCTTCTTAAAGTGGACTTTGCAGAGGTTCACTCCTTTTCCAATAAGTTTGGAAAAGTTTGAGTTAGGAGCTTTGACCTTGTAGCAGAGTAGTGTTAACTTCTAGTTTGGATCACCTGAGGAGCAAAGAGGCTGCTATGGGACTCGCCATGTGGATGTGGGTCACACTGATCACAGGAGAAGGCTTTATGTAATACACTTACGTGGGGCCCTCGGTACAAAAATGTAAAGACTAGTTGAATTTTAAGCTAATGTGAAATCTTGGCAGAGAACATTGTAATAAATAATGCCTTAAGAGTACTTAAAATATGCTTCCATATTTCCAAATATAAAATGTAACACATCAGGAGATTTTATGTATTTGACATTGTGTCTGGGAAGGAAGGGCCAGATCTCAGAACCTTCAGAAGCTGCTGTCCCAGGCCTTACAGGCCTGCTTGGCTTTGGCCCAAAAGGAGAGTTTCAAAGGTTGCCCTATTAAGTCATGTGGTGTCATCCACCAATTGCATCCCTGCTATAAAGCAAGAGGCATGGTTGCCTGGATGAATGAAGGGTGTGTTTCAGCCCTGAGATGTTTATATTGAAGAGCTGAATTTTCCTTGTGCATTTCTCTGACGATTTTTCCAATTATCTTCAAAATTTCTATGTATTGTGTTTTTTGAGAAATGAGGTGTGTCCAGTTTTTTAATCTAACAACTGTTTTTGGGGACTGGCCAACATCACTGGGATTTGAATTGGGGTTATGTCCCATTTTACTGCCTTTCAGGTTTACATTTACCAAGTTTTTCTTCTCTGGCTCCTTGCCCACTAGGGACTGCTCTTTGGCTTCTTAAAGTCTGCTGCTCCAAGTTGGAAGCACAGCAGGCAGATGATCACGCTGCAAGTTCTTCTTGTTTATTTATTTATTTATTTTTTAGACAGAGTCTCACTCTGTCACCTGGGCTAGAGTACAGTGGTATCATCATAGCTCACTGCAACGTCAAACTCCTGGGCTCAAGTGATCCTCCTGCCTCAGATTTCCAAGTAGCTGGGACTACAGGCATGCACCCCCATGCCCAGCTGTTTTTATTTCTATTTTTTGTAGAGACAGGGTCTCCCTACTGTCCAAGGTGGTCTTGAACTCCAGATCTCAAGTAATCCTCCTGTCTTGGCCTCCCAAAGTGCTACTTCGAGCCACTGTGCCCGGCCCATGCTGTAAGTTCTTTGTGGACCTCTGGCAAAGGGAGTGATCAGGGAGGGGCATCCTTACCTCTGGATCTGCAAGGCTGGGATGTTTTTGGTATTTGTTCTCCACAGCTCTCTAGTTATCTGAATACTTTGCTAGTGCACTAATCTCTTTGAAGATAAAATTCATTAGTGTGGTACTAAATATTAATTTTCTTTTTTGTTTTTTTAAATGTTAATTTTCTTTTGAAGAAAATAAAGTACCATGTCTGAATTAATTATTAATATTCAAAATATTTCACTCCTTAACTCTCCCTCATTTACTTTGCCCACAGCCTATTTAGTCCCTTTGTTTGGCAGAATTCTGCAAAGTGTGTGTTGCCCACTACTGGGATTGTTCAACCCCTGATGTATTTGTATTGATTTGATTCTGGTGGTAGCTTGTCCTAAAATGTGTATAGAAAGCAACTATTTTATGACAAAATTGTTTTGTAGTGCATGTTTTATGTGGACTTCAGAAGAAAACCTAGATTCACTGATTAACAATGACAAAAATGCAAATAACTGGCCATTGTTCAAATGACAGTGGTCCTATTTCTCTTTTGTGGACTTTTAGACTTTTGTTGCCCTATAATTCCATTTTATTGGGAACCCATTCTCCACTTGACATTTCTTGACAGGGTTTTTTCCTACTTTAAGCAGTTTCTAAATAAAATTATGAATTGAGAGAGAGAGAGAAAAAAGAATATTGCTCGATGGACTAATATGAAAATAAAGTATGCAAAATAAGTTTGTTTCACACTGGAACTAAACCTAGCATTTAAAGAAACAAATGACAGTTTTTCTAACCAATATATACTGAACTTGAGTTTTTCATATTCTGTTGTGCTCTGTCCCTAATCTACAGCAGAAAAACATGTAAGTCAGATTGTTCAGAACTTTCTCGTCTTTATTGAAATTCTTAGTTACAGAAATGAGCTAATGGATTCAGGCTCAAGATAGAAGGATATACAAAAACACAGCAAGTAACAATAAAAAAGTTCATGAGAAAATACACTGAAGCCTAGAAAGCTAGAAAATCCAAAAGTAAATCTTCAAATAATAGCAAATCTTTTTTTAGTTTATGTTTATGACATTAATGTACTAATGAACACTAAAAATTATAATTATGAAAGAGATTTAAAAGATCACTTTCAGGAAAAGACATTCCTAAGTCTTTCTCAACTTTCTTAATTTTTGGATACAAAATTCTCTAAGTTTTTGAGTACTTATCCAAAATCATTAATTATAGTAATAATATATTATAAGATTATGTCCTCATCTAGGAGATTTAATAAGCCAATCATTTCTAGTATAAATTTATCTTTAGAGCACTTATTATTATAAGTGCAGATCTTTGTAGGAAAAATTAGAGTCAATTACAGAAATTCATCAGAATTTAGAAACTCAGTTCTTGATATTTTTTCTTTTTTGACTACTTCAAATAATATTGTTTGCCTTTCCCATTATTCATGGCTCTTCCAAATATGGTGTCTGGGCTTCAAAGTTATAACACAAAATCTTCTGTCTGAAAAGTAGTATGACTAAACAAAATTTAAAATCTCCAGATAATCAATGTCATACAGAATTCTCATAAAATATCAGTATGATGTTAACAAGGGTCAGAGCTAATGGAAGAAAAACTAATGTGCGTGATTTCTGAAAACCTCATCCTGGGAAATTAGAAACAAGAGACTATAATTCTTTTTTCAAAACTACACTACACAATAGTCTTTTTGAGACAGAAAAAATATTCAGGTGTTGCTCATTTGATGTCTTGGATGTTTTGGTAAAATATTTTGTGTTGACCCTTTCGAATATTCTGAGACACGTTGGCTAGAATCAATGGGAAAGGAGTGACCCTAAAACTAATATAATGTCAAAGAAACTACACATATCTTGGTGTGTTCCTGATAGTGAATGATTCCAAAAAATGTCTTAAGCATTGCATAACTTTTAGAAACAGAGAATCTGCAGCCAGTGAGCATGAGTTAAAATTTTGATCCTATTCCTTCCAGTTGTAAGAATATAAGCATGTTGCAAATTATTTAGCCTCTGCTCTGGTTGCCTTAGTTCCTTCATTTAAAATTTTTTTTAAATTGACAAATAATAATTGTACATATTCGCGGAGTACATAGTGATGCTTCAATACATACAATGTATGGTGATCAGATCAGGGTAATTAGCATATCCTACCTCAAACATTTATCATTTCTTTGTGTTGGAAATATTCAATATCCTCCTTCTAGCTATTTGAAACTATTAATATATAATATATTATATTATCATTAACTATATTCATCCTACAATGGCATAGAACACTAGAACTTACTCCTCCTATTACCTAGCCATAATTTTGTATCCTTTAATTAACAAATCTTTCCCTTTCCCTCCTTTCTTCCTTTCCTTCCCAGCCTCTAGGATCCTCTGTTCTTTTTAATTCTTCCTCATGTTTCAAATGGGGGTGACCACAATATCTATTACATCAGCTTGCTATAAGGATTAAATGGTTTTATAGCTCTTAAAATAGTGCTTGACAAAGAGTAGATACTATGTGTCACTATTATGATTAATCTCCCCCACAAAATATGATGTTTGGCAAATCACTTTGTAAATTATTATTTTTTGAATTAAAATAATTTGTATAACAAGTTGGTCTACTGCTGAGCACATCTGTAAAGTGAGACCTGAATATTCATTTGATAATTGAAACTGATGCTCACCATAGAGATTTGTAAAATATTTGTGGGCTTACTTACAGTAGGACTACTTCCTTTGGGGAATTAATCTTCTAAATACCTTGCCTGATTAGTATACATGGAAATTGGTTTACATGGAAGACCAGACGTATATATACCAGATGTATACATCCTCATGCTGATAATGTTACTTTTCAAATATTGAGGCACTGCAAATATAACCAATATGTGACTAGAACACACGCTTGTTTGTTTTTGTTATCCCCTATTAATCTCCCTGTTATTCACTTACAGTATCCCAACTCTGCTTTTGAGGAATGCTTCTGTACCACAACTATGACCCTGACTTGACTGTTCATAGATTTCAAGTGAGGTTTCTTCTTTGTTCCAAGGCTGGGACATGGGGCTTAGGCGAGGCCAATCAACGCATGGCATTACCCAGAACAGTGATGACTTCAGGATGGGCATTTGACCCACCTGGAGCCAGTAAGATGCACTGAGAGTTTTTCTGGCCCTTTGTTCCCATTGAATTTAAGTGTGGAAGGTTGGGAGGCTAAAGTTGCTACAGCATCTCACTACAATAAGGGGAGAAGCTTTAGGAAAGCTATCGCTATGGAAGACAGAGCCAAAGGATACAGCGTAACTATGTGCTGGTGACGTCAGTTAAGCTCCTGAATTATCACATGCCTAAAAACTAGCCCTAGACAGGTGAGGAACCTGCAGCCTTCTAATTTCAAGATTGTTCTTTTTTAACCACCAAAGGAGGCAAGAAAAGCTTCATCTTTCTCTGCTGCGCTCCTTTTAATAAAAGGATTTGTTCTATAAAATTTGGATTCAATCAAAAGGCCACACTTAAGGACCTAGAAGGCCACATGTGGCTTTAAAGCTGCAGGTTCCCCACCCGTGCATTTTCTTCACTTTTTTTTTCCTTTAATTGGTTTGAGTCATTTCTCTTTCTCTTATACCAAAAGCAGATACCTGCTAGAGTGACTAAAATATTCTTTCTGGCTGTATCTTCCCCTTGCTCATGTCCAACAAATACATTTTCTACTGAAAATGAGGGAGCTAGAAAATATACAAAATGTATGTAATTAACAGTTAGAACTGTTTCTGATTATGATTGGTGCCAGTGCCTCATTTTTATTTAATCCTTATTTTAAGCCTTAGTTGCATGAACAGGTGTCTCTTTTTATGACTAATGATCACAGATTTTTGATGTCAGACTTTGAATCCTTCCTGGATGATTTTAGGAGACTTTTCCTAATCTCGGTATACCCCTCTTCTTCACTTTTCAAATAGCAAAAGCATTTATCTGATAGGGTTGTGGGGAGGATGAAATAATATAGCGTATGCAGACATCTTAGCCTAGTAGCGGGCACTTAGTAAGTCCTCAAATCTTAACTATGATAGCAGCTGAAAGACTGGTATTTAGGATCTCACTGGCTTACCAGTTCCTTTTTCTCACTGCTTTTCAGTGACTTAAATAAGAGATAAAATAAGATTGGTATCTCATTGAGTTAATTTTTTTTTCTTGAAAAGTTAACTTGTGTGGCATAGGTCATCTCTTTCTTGAATTAGCAAAGAGCTTTCAGATACTCTGGAGCTGAGGCTAATATCAAGTCCTACTGTATGCAAGACTTTCATTAATATAATTGCTGTTTGATAGGAGTTCTTATTTTTAACTGTCCACTGTTTACAGTCACGTGTTGCTTAACAGCTGGGATACATTGAGAAATGTGTCCTTGGGCAATTTCATCGTCGTGGGACCGTCATAGTATATACTTACACAAACCTAGATGGCATAGCCTACTACCCACCAAGGCCGTATGGTATAGCCTATTGCTCCTAGGCTACAAACCTCTATGGCATGTTACTGTACTGAATGATGTAGGCAATTGTAACACAATTGTAAGTATTTGTGTATCTAAACATATCTGAACATAGGAAAGCTACGGTAAAAATACAGTATTATAATTTTACAGACCACTGTCATATATGCAGTCCTTCGTTGACTGAAAATGTCGTGATGCATTACTGTACTTTCTTTTTACTTTTAATTTAAATTATGTATATTGAGTGAATGACTTTTTGGCTTAGCAAATAAAAAGTATGAAGAGAAGCATCATTGGTTAACAAAGTTAATCCTCAAAATCAGTAAAGTTTTACCGTTTTGTTCTAAGAAAAGCCTGTCAAAGATCAGAGAGAGCTCCATTACTGAAAGCTCTGTGCCGCTGCAGACGTACGTATGTCCGTGCGAAGGTGTTTCTGTTCACCGTTTCTCCGCCCTCTAGTGGTAGTTACAATAATGCCACTTTGTAGTCCCTGTACAGGAAATGCCTGTTCTTACTTCAGTTACCAGAATCCTTTTACAGGAAGTTAGGTGTGGTCTTTGAAGAAGAATTAAAAAAAAAAAAAAAAATTATATATTTTTTAAAGCATGATGGAATTTTAGCTGCAGTCTTCTTGGTGCCAGCTTATCAATCCCAAACTCTGGGTGTAAAAGATTCTGCAGGGGTAATGTTTTAATATTCTTATTATGCTTATTCTCTGTGATGCTTCTCTACCTTTACAGTAGAATCCTTGGGGAAATCTGCAGGGGGACCACTTTCATTTTGAAGCTGCTGGCTGCATGTTTTAGCATGTCTCTTCTGTTAGAGCATCCAGGCATGGCAGTTTCCTCCCCCGAGTGTGCAAGGACCATCTTCATGCCTATGCCTGTCGATAGCCATGAGGGTCTCTGGGGATGGGTGAAAAAATGGGGTATGTTTTGGAGGTACTGTGATACTGGAAGGGCAGTCTGCTAGCTGGAAGCTGAAAGGTCCTGGTCTACTTCAAAAAAATTTTTTAATGAAACTGTACGTAGATATGTTGTTTTAGATTTCCCTCTGTTTTATCTGGTATATGCTGCAGAAATGAACTGCATGCTAACACATTTTACTCTTAGGAAATGCATTTCATATATTTAACTGGCAGCTCTCATTCCTGCAGTGTGGGAATTAAATGGATTGATTTAAAAAAAGAAGAAGAAAAAGATAGATTAAGTGATTTTGTACAGATGGCATCTAGGAATCAAGATTTTGGTTGTATTGTTCCAAATAGCATAGAAACTCCTGCCACCGGTTCACATGTAACATTTGGAATGATCGATGTGCTCTGTTGAGTTATCTACTTTAGTTTAGTAAAATATGTTTTGAATACCAGTAAAGCTCCATTTATTTCATTGCAAATATCCATATAATAAGAGTTTGCTTAAAAGGTACACTATCCTACACTTACTATTTTTTTTCAAGTCCAAATTCTGAAAGGGACACTCAGACTGCTATGCCAGATTTTTGGGAAGTGGGTACTATTTGAGAAAATGGGCTATCTCTGCAGTGTTTCCTAAGGTACTGCAAATTTGTTAATTTGAGAAGCAATTACACTAGCTAGCAGCAGGTTGCTAAGCCAGGGGGTCCAAGCTACAGACCTCTGACGTGGATGACTTCCTGCCCGATTTGGCAGGAGCTGGGTCCCTTCCTGTGCAGCTTCCGAGCAGTTGCAAACACAAACAGGCATCTCCTGCTCCTTTCTCCTCCCTAGCTTTCAAGCAGTTTCTACCTATGTTTCCATAGCCTGGCATTTTAGGATCTCCGGAGCTCTTTACCAGGTGTATTGCTTTTGAATAAACTCTTAAAGATGATAAAGTGAGCCAAAAGGTACGTGGAAAAAAATGGAGAGATACACGCGAGAGCCTCACACAGCCCAGGTTCCACAATTTGTGTGATGTTTCATTTCTTGTTTTGGATCTCTGATTTTTTTTTAGAAAGAATGCTGAAAAAGATGGCTGCCAAAATATTCACAAAAGTGAAATAGCAAGCACAAACCAGTATCCTCCATTTCCGAGCTCTGAAGTAGATTATTTTTCCCCAACTAGCACAATCACTTAAAACATTTTGGGAGTGGGAGATTAGATTACCTCATAGACACCTACTGAATGTGAAAGAGAGAT
Source organism: Indri indri (assembly GCA_004363605.1). Taxonomy (NCBI): domain Eukaryota; kingdom Metazoa; phylum Chordata; class Mammalia; order Primates; family Indriidae; genus Indri; species Indri indri. The sequence goes on from RJWJ010011464.1 coordinate 22,375, forward strand.
CTCCATGCAAGCAAATGAATGCATGTCTGAGACTCCCTGAATGCCATATACAGCTTCCTTTGTGAAATATGACAGCTCTCTTGGTTTACGTACTTTATCTCAGTGCTCAGTGTCTTATAATTGCCACAGTCACTTTTTAACCTAATGGTCATTGCTTTTTCTTCCCCCTTCTTTCTGTAGCACTTTCTTATGCAAGGAGCTAAACAGTGATTAAAGGAGCAGGATGAAAAGATGGCACAGTCAGTGCTGGTACCGCCAGGACCTGACAGCTTCCGCTTCTTTACCAGGGAATCCCTTGCTGCTATTGAACAACGCATTGCAGAAGAGAAAGCTCAGAGACCCAAACAGGAGCGCAAGGACGAGGACGATGAAAATGGCCCAAAGCCAAATAGTGACTTGGAAGCAGGAAAATCTCTTCCATTTATTTATGGAGACATTCCTCCTGAGATGGTGTCAGTGCCTCTGGAGGACCTGGACCCCTACTATATCAATAAGAAAGTGAGTTCTTAGCCAAGTTGCCTTTACTTCCTCTATTTACTGATTGAATTGATTCTGGGCTAGTCCCAGGGATGATGGTGAATGTCGTGCCTCCTTCCCTCTGTCTGAAATATCACTAGAAGGCTGGGTGGGCCTGACCTATGTAATGAACCAATAATCCTAGACGTCTTTTGGAAGCACACATTTGAACCTATGTTTTGGAGACAGGGAGAGAACTGATGAGGCATCCTCCAGTGGGGAAATGAGGAGGGGCAAAAGCCTATTCACCTTTTTGAATACAGATTACATATTTAAATGAGTGCAAATTGACCCCATTCTCTTACAAGTCTGAGAAGCACAAAGTGTCAACTAAGAGTAACATTTTAATTTTTTATTTTTAAATTTGCAGGAGTGGTATCTAAATTCCTCCTTACAGTCTCTAGCTCTCTATAAGGCACTTGATCTTCAGCAGGTTTGATTATGCCTTCATACCATAGATTTTCTCCTTGCCATTGCTCCTCACAGAATAAATAATAGCAGGTGACTTATAAGTGCAAAAAAAAAAAAAAAAGAGTTTGAGCAAAGAACACACATGGAATATCTTGAAGTTCTCATGAGAAAATTATCTAACTGAAGAAATAATCAAAGCCTTATTTTTGTGCTTCCTGTGAATTATAAATGCAATTTAAATATACATATGTTAACACTTGATGAAGATACTAAGAATTCCTATGACATCGGCCACAAATTTTCTTTATATTCTCCTTTAAACCCCCGTGTCACCCACCAAATTTAGGAAAGTTTATAGTGCTCAGAAAGAAAAAGCATCTATCATCATATCATATATTGATAATTTGTATATTTCTACATTATTTTATAGGGCACTATTTCTAAATAATGATCTAAGTTTTCTCTTAAAAATGTCCTCAATGTATATTCTAAATTCTGTTTTATGTGTTGTGTTTTCTTTTCCAGACGTTCATAGTATTGAATAAAGGGAAAGCAATCTCTCGGTTCAGTGCCACCCCTGCCCTGTACATTTTAACTCCTTTCAACCCTATTAGAAAATTAGCTATTAAGATTTTGGTACATTCATATCCTTTTTCAAATAGTCGATATGATTTTCTTCTTTGACTAAATTATCGAGCTGTGCATTTTTCAAAATATATGTGGTTGGCGATGTTATGTGCTCTTTTTCTTTCCTTTTATTCAACAGTTAGCATGTCGCAAAATGGGATCGTAGGTAAGTGTGCCACTTTTCCCCGTTTCTCAAGTAATTCTCCTCTGCCTGACTCACTACTTCTTTCTTTCTTCTTTTATCCTCTGCTGTTTTCTGGGTTGCTAGTTATATACAAGGCTTTTTCGTAAAGTTTGATGCTATTACCAGGCTCTCTTTTTATGTCTTCAAATTTTACAATGTTATATAATGGAGTAAACTCCATGAGCTAATTTTCTTTTCCGCTTCTACTTTTGGCAAATAAATATGCATAATCCGAATTACAATTTTATATCTTTTTGGTTTGAATTTTACTACTTTCTGCTTTTGAAAGCTTTGAGTTAATAAATGTTTACAATTTCAAATATTTCTCCAAATTCTTTTCCCAACAGCATTCCTGTTGACTTCCTTTTTTTTTTCTAACTTTTTCGTTTTGTCCCTTGTTCCTATGTTTTATTTAAATCACACGTCCTGCTACAATTATTTCTCTCCAAAGGCTTTATGTCTGTCTATCCATATACATCCTCATTTTATTCTTTATTCTCTTTATTGAAGTGTCTACTTTCCAGAGAGGGAATTGATGACATCTTGGTGGTAGATGGTAATTTGATTTACTCCATGAAGTTACATAGAGTAGTTGGGAATGAGAGGTTTTATTCCAGGCCAGAAACAATGGTCTGGCCAGCTCTGGGAATGCCGAGGAAGCAAAGGCTTGGAGGACTGAGGCTGTGCTGGGCAGGGGCATTTACAGGCAGAACACAGAAGTCTTGGGATGAGGAGTGATATGTATTAGGGACCAGAGGTAAGGCAAGGGAAACTGAGATTTAAACAAAGCCTCGGATAGGACAGCATATTCTTTCTTCTTTAGAAAGAGTCATTGCTTGGAATTCTGTTGCATGGTCAGCCTAGAGCCTGGTTTTAAAGCATGCAGTATAAAAGCTTACCACCTCTAACAGGCCCAGAAAATATTTGAATTAGATAAGGTAGGGAATTAGATAAGGTAGGGAATTAGATAAGGTAGGGAATTCAGGAAATGGGAGAACCCTGATAGAGGTTATTCATCTCAGTTCTGGGTGAAGGAGATGTAAAGTATGTCCCCAGGCATGCCTGGCAGAATGCCAAATGATGTCTTTAGAAGCATGGCATTCTATAAGTCTCCTCTTAACCTCTAGTGTATCCCTCCTGCAAGGTTTGCATAGACATCAACATATTTTTATTCGCTATTTATGTTTTATGTTTTATATTTTAAGATTTAGTAATTTCTTATGCATTACCTTAAGTAATACTGTTTTCTTACCACTGTTTTTCAAATAAGAGAATGTAGTTGCACATGGAGAAAAAAATTGCCTTTGATTTAGCATTAGGCAGAATAATAAAGTTGGAATTTATATTTGGGTCTCCTGAATTACAAATTATGATCTCTTATTATGTTTCAAATATTTATAATCTGTGCACTGAGTAAATCTTTCCATAAAGTATTTATTATATTTTTAAATAATTGTATGTTCCTTATACAAACATAATTTATAAAATTATAGGAAAAATTCAGACTCATGCTCTATTCATAGTAGATACTAGGAGAATATGTATTGAATAAATAAATGAGTAATAATCAGACATTAGAAAATCAGATACAAAACAAGTGAAAAAAGAATGGATCAGAAAATTTATTTCTGCATGTGAATGGTAAGGTGAAATTAAGAAAACCCAATATTTTTTGAAAAAGCAGATGTTTGATTTAAAACTTTCATGAGATCATGTAGTTCTTTGAAAATCTCATGAAAGCTATTGTTTCTACTCACAAAAAAATCCTAGGACATTGTGAATCCCAATTTAAGATCCCTGGAAAAGAGAATCCTAGTGGTAGAAGGTAAGGGCAGTTTTAGAAATTCTGATCAGAGAATCTGGGTGTTGAAGACATAGTTTATTCTGGGAGCTTTTTAGACATCCAGATACAACTTGAACTTGAGGACTTGTGTTTGCTTCCCAAAAGAAAGAGCTCAATCTCCGAAGGCCAGAGTTTTTAGGGGGCCTACAGTGATGCATGTTGGTATGTGAAATCAACCAGGTAAATCTATTAAGTTATGCCCAGTTGAACTGTTGACTCTCCTAGAAGCTTACAAATTGCCATAGCCACAAATTTCTTGCAATGTAGAAAATAAGATTTTTAAAAAATCTCTAATTTCCCAAATTAAAATATATTTCAGATGTCCACCTTTGTGTAGAGCTGTAAGAAAAGAAAAGGCAAGTGTGCTACTATTCTAAGATAGATAAGTCTTTCAGTCTTTTGGTAATACTTGCCCAATTGATCTCTGATCCTAGTAATCTTGGATGTATATAATACTGTAGTTTGTAATTGATTTTCATAATGATTCTGTCCTTTATTATTTACAATGCAAACCCTAAACTCAAATCCTGTTTTTTTGATTTCAAGTGTAGTGCCCTTTATTGTGAGTTACAAATGCTTAGAGATGATCACGGTTAGTTTGCGCACAATTGGGAGGTCACTGTGTATTTATTATCATTAATTTATGCACAGCAAAAGGCCATTCACAATAAAGAAATTTGTATTTTAAACCTGGACCTCTATTTCCAACAAAAAGCTAACTTGTTTCCTAAGGAGTTGTTACCGTTGTTAGGAGCCGTTGCATATCAAATTAGCTTTGTTTTTTGATTTTGGCAAAATAAGAAGTTATGATATTTTTGCCAGGGCATATTTTGAAAACTGAAAATCCTTTTGAGGTGCCTGGTATCTTGTTTGATATTTAAATAAAACATGATTATATTTTCTAGATAGCAAACAAGTTAAAAATTTCCTACCAGAGTTTTAAATGTGTTTCATCTCAGGTTTTATTATTTAAACTTAATATATGCACATCCTTCTTCTTTATTTTGCATTTGTTTTCATTCATTTGCAAATAGTTACTGAATACCTACGAAGTGGTAGATATTCTTATAAGCATTGGGATGCAACATTGAACCGTACAAAGTCCCTGCTCTCATGTAGTTACATTCATGCATGCGTGTGTTTGGGAGGAGAAAGACAATAAACAAATAAATCATATGGAAGTAGTGGTAAGTGCTACTAAGAAAAATAAATCTGTGTAAAGGGGAAGAGTAAAAAGGTGTCAAAAAGGTGTCGTGTTTTGGATAGTAAGGCCAAGGAAGTCCTCTTTGAAAATATTCCATTTGAGCAGAGATCTGAAGAAAGTGGGGAAGAGAGACTTGGAAATGTAGGGGAAAGTCAGTTCAGGGGGAACAGCAAGTAAGAAGGTAAAGTCTGAAGGTGGTATGTTCCAGAATCAGCAAGGAGACCTGAGCGGCTGGAGCAGAGTGGGAAAGGCAGAGAGAGTGGAAGTCAAGGGCTGAAGTTGTAGGTGAGGTGAGGTGAGCTGTAGTGAGGACACCAAATTTACTCTGCATGAGATGGGGAGAGATGACGGGAGGGTTTTCAGCAGAAGAGTGTGACAACCTGACTCACATTTTTAAAAGATCACTCTGGCTGCTTTGTCTTCACAAATAGGCTGTATGTGGGGGAAAGAGCGGTAGCAAGGAGATAGACTGGGGCTGACTGTCATTATGAAGGTGAGAGATGATGGCAGCTTGGACTATGGCGGAAACAATGAGAGTGGTAAAATGTCATCAAATTTTGATGTATTTTGCAGAAGAGCTGGTGGGATTTGGTGAGCATTTGGATGTGGGGTATAAGGGAATGAGAGGCACTAAAGGATGACTGTATGTGCTTAGTCTGGTCAAAAAAGAAAAATGAAGTTGCTTTTGATGGAGGTTGGGGGAACTGGAATGGAGGAATTTGGTGGGTAAAATCAAGAGTCTGGCTTTGAACATGTTCTGTTTGAGACACCTGTTGAACATACAGTGGAGGAGTTAGGGAGTTAGATGGATGTGCAGATCTGGACTTCAGGACATTGTTGGACTGGAGGTGTCCAGCTTTGGGAGGTGTCAGCATATAGATGGTATTTAAAATCATGACACTGGATTAGGCTGCCAAAAAGCTGAGACACTCCAAATCACAGAACTAATGCTGAGCTACCTATCATTCACAAATAGTAGGAAAAGCAAAAACATAGGTTTTGGTATCAGAAAGTCTGGTCCAAACTCCATCTCCAAAATTTACCTTTTAGTTATGTGACCTTGGGCCAAGTTACTCCAATGGTTTTGAATCTCAGTTTCTCCATCTGTAAAATTATAATCCTAGTTTAGACATCCATAATAATAAAATGTGTGATAAGTACCAAGCACCAGGACCCATGAGTAGTACTTGATAGGTACTTGTTAAAGGTAGCTATGACAGGTGTTCTTGGTAGTAGCCACAATTCTAGCAGCAACTGCTGCAAGACTTGCAAGAAGACATTTCTCATATTGCATAAGGAATTGCACAAATAATTCTTTACAAAGCACTACTCTGTTCTGGCTTGACTTTGCACACAAAGTGTATATATAGCATCGGAGTCTGGGGCAGTAGTTAATCAAAACACAATGTGGTCAGTCTCAACTGTCTCATCTTGCAGTTGAGTTAATTGAGGCCCAGAGATGTTTAGTCTCTTTTTAAAGCTACATTTTCTGTCAGTGTCAGAGCTAAAACTTCAAAACAGATCTTCTGATTCTCAGCCCAGTGTTCTTTGCATTTCCCATCCAATAGAAGAAAATGGATTTTTAAACCCTCAGATATGCACTGCGGGCATCACCAATGTTCCTGTGTCTATGTATTTCAAACATTCTTTTCAGTGTCTCAGACTTACTAATTCATTAAATAAGAAATACACTTCTTAGCTCATCCCAAATTTATGTGGTGTCCGTATAGAAATTTTCAAAATCCTGGTTTTCCATGGAAAGAACTACAAAGGTCTATCCCAAGGAGGTGATACAACTTAACAATTTCCCTTTCTTCTGCTTTCAGTGTTCAGAAGTTAACACTTAGTTGTCCACTGGTAAATAGAAGTTCGTTGATATTAAAATTAAACAACTCAAGAGTTAACAGTATATATGTGATATTTAGTCAGTATTACTGCTGACTCTGAAATATGCACTGATATGTAGAAAGAGACTTATCCTACTCTGTTTCGAATTCTCCATTTTTGCATTAGAACACCTCTAACATAAAACTATCTTCTACCACCAGTTTACACATAAGTTAAAAATTCCTTGGCAACCTCTCTGAATATTATGTCATTACAAAGTCTCTGAACAGAGTACAATGTCTTTCTCTTCCTTAAGAATAACAAAGAAATGCCCTACATTTTTATATCCAACAACTTATTAGTGCTAATAAAAAATAACAGATTATTATCTTAGTGGATAGTGACAGTATACTATTATCCACATTTATATGAGAAAACTGAGCCTCAAAGAATTAAACAACCTGCTGAAGCCCACGTGGCTGATAACAGATGTATCTGATCCATGGTTCATTACGTTAAAGCTCGTGCTGCTTCATCCTAAATCCATGGATGTGGGGGTGGGCGTGCCAGTGCTTTAATGATCGTGGCTTCATATTAACGGCTACTAAAGCCATTTTCAGTATAAAGTTGAAGAAGTTTTTCCTCAACATATGTACATAGGAAATATTTTACACTTGCCAACTGGCAAGTTAGCATCGATCAATAGGTTAACCTACTTTTATTAATACCTGGTATAAAGAAATTAATAGATTTTAATAGATTAAAAAGATCTTTTTTCCTCTGATATTATATAAAGTTAATCTGCCTCTGTTTTATTTTATATAGCAAAGCTCTTAAGGAAGTGTCGTTCCAGGATAAGTTGTTCTTTTGAAAAATGTGCTTTAGTTTATGCCTTGGTCTTTTTAGTTAGAAAATAATATAGGATGTACGCATTTTGCTAATAGTTCTAGCCCCTTGAAATCTGCCTTGATGTGGAGTTTTTATACTTTTTCAACGCATGGTATCACTAAAGCACAATTAATACCCACATTGTATGTTTTTCATATTTGAATATTTCTTATGATTATCTGAAACCCTAGCATTTTAGTCACCCACAAAAATCCAGGAATTTGAAAACGATGGGACTGATGAAATAAATGAATAATGATTAATAAAGTTAATGGATTTTGAAACTTTTTATTTTGAGATACCTATTTTATATCAGAAGTATGAAAACCTGACTTTAGTTATCTACTATTTTGTCATAAAAGTGAAATAGATTTGTTTGTTTTTAAGTGTCTGTTAGGATTTTAACTTAGGTGCATACTTTATTATTAAAACCATAGTAATACAATACAGAAAACACATTTTTTTGGCATAATGCTTTATTACCTGTGACTTAGTAGGAAATTATCATTCTTTCTATTGTTAATTAATATTGAAATATATATTTCACTTTAATATATAATTAAATTCTACCATTATAATGAGTAAATATTTTTAAGTGTCATAAAACCATGGTTGAATTCATTATATGACATATATCTCCTGAGGCTGTTAATTTCTACCTTATATTTATCTTTTTTTTCTTTTTGGGGGGGGGGACAGAGTCTCACTTTTTTGTCCTGGCTAGAGTGAGTGCCGTGGCGTCAGCCCAGCTCACAGCAACCTCAAACTCCTGGGCTCAAGTGATCCTTCTGCCTCAGCCTCCCGAGTAGCTGGGACTACAGGCATGTGCCACCATGCTTGGCTAATTTTTTCTATGTATTTTTAGTTGGCTGATTAATTTCTTTCTAATTTTTAGTAGAGGCGGGGTCTCACTCTTGCTCAGGCTGGTCTCGAAGTCCTGAGTTCAAACAATCCACCCTCCTCGGCCTCCCAGAGTGCTAGGATTACAGGCGTGAGCCACTGCACCCCACCCCTTATATTTATGTTATGTCTTAACCTTCCAAAAAATCATAGAAACTTGTGTCCACAATATATGTGAAAACAAATTTCATGCTGTATGTTGTTCCAAATAACTAAACATATCATCCAAAACCATTATAAAGGAAAAATATTATTCCATTTAGTAATAAACTAATTGCAAAACTGACTTCATTCAATAGTCAATTGATAGCATGTGAAATGGTGGATATAGTGGTAAATAATATAGACATGATCCTTACCCTAAGGAAGTTCATAGACTGCTGGAAAAGACCAACATTAAAATTTGTCAGGGGAGGAATGGCATAAGGTGCTCCAAGGATATATAACTGGTAGACCTAAACAGGTCAATATGAATATTCAAGGAAAAGTATGAGTTGGCAACAGTGAAGTAAAGAGCATTTTCAGGGAGAAGAGTTGACCTTTGCAAGACCCTGACTTAAGAAAGAGTACACAAAACATTCATAACATTCAATGACCTAAAATAATCACAATATTATCAGGATGGGGATAGTGCAACGAAGAGAAACTAGGATAAAACTGGAGAAGTAGACAGGGGTCAGACTCAGAATCTTGACTCTATGTTAAGATGTTTGATCATCTCCCTAAGAGTAGCAGAAAGGTACCAAAATAATCCAAATTACATTTACGAAGGTCATTTTGGTGCAGTACGCAGAATGGGTTGAAAGGAGTCAACATGAATTCGGAAAGACCAGTTGAGAGGAAACTGCAATAATCTAGATGGACTGTTAGACTTGATGTTAGTCTCGAAGGACACTTGGACCAGGCAGTGATACGGGGAAAGAAAAAAAGTGGACTGAATCCAGAAATAGCAGGCAGAACTAACACCATTTGGTGATAAACTGGATGTGTAGCTTAAGGAGAAAGAGAAATACAAGATTGCTCCTAGCCCCCTAGCTAGATCATGGGGCATTTTGTAAGATACAGACCTGTTAAAGGAGCAGTATTTAGCAGCAGGAGTAGCGGGGTAGGGTGAAAGGATTTTTAGTTCAGTTTTACAATTAAATTTTTTTTTAAATAATTTTGAAGTGTTGATGAGATATCTAAGTGCTGACATCACACAAACAATTGTGTGTGTGTAATTTAGAAGAAAGATCTCACCTGCAGAGAAGTATTTGGGATTGGTGGGTACGTAAATGGTTATGCTTGTTGAGCTATGTTTGTTGATGGCCGGTGCTAGATGAGGAGAGCAGAAGAGGGGAAAATGGTTTAGATATCCACGTCTTTCTTCTCTAAAAGGCAAATGCAACATTTCAAAGGATATAGAGAAATTGGCGCCCCAAGGCATGGAGAAACCAGGGAATTGGGAACTCATGAAAGCAAAGGGAAGAGAACTTAATGCAAAAGGGAGGAATCATTGTCGAATGCTGCAAAGAAAGCAAGTCAAATAAGAACTCAAAATTATTCTTTTGTTTTTAGTGACAAAATATGAAGATGTTTGTCGTCTTTAGAAAGAAAAGCTCATAGGCTGAGGATGTGATAGAGGAAAAGAAAGATAAACAACTCTTTCAAGAAGTTTGGCTGAGAAATGGAGAAGGGAGGTGGGGTTGTAAGTAGTTAAAGAGGTTGTGAGTTACAGGAGAGAATTCTCCATCCTCCACCCACCCCCCAAGATAGGAGAGACTTAAGCAAGTTTGTGTTGACAGGAAGAGGCCAATAAAGTGGGAGACATTAAAGATAAGAGAAGGAAGAGATAAGGCATTGCTGAAGTATTGCAGAAAGGTGGAAAGTGTCCCCAGTATGTGTGGAGGGATTGAAGACTTTCCCACTGTGACAGGAAGGAGGAAAGGATAGGTCCCAATGCTGAGAGGTTTGTTGCTTTGGGGGTGGGAAGTGGAGGTATGGCAGTATGATGCTACCTCTTTTCTCTTGTGAAGCAGGAAATAAGATCATCGGTTTGAAATGGAGAGGGAATAAAGAAGAGGGTTGGAGGTTGGAGGACAGTGGAGAATATTGGAAATTGTCTTTGCAGAGAGTAAGAGGTGCAGCAAAGTGGAAAAATACAGGACTGTGTTGAGGACCATTGAGGTTGGTGACCACACATTTAGAAAGTGCCAACTGCCAAGGGATGTTCTTTTCCCCACTAGGGCCTGGGGCAGCTGGCACAGAGGATCCTGTGGTTTTATACACTAATAGCAATTCATCATTAATTTTATATTATTTTTTGTTTGTTTTTAGGAATAAAGGAAAACTATGTTGTTTCTTCTTTGAAATGGTGTTTTTCTGTGTTCTCTAGATTGTAGTGCCCTCATGTGGCTGATCCACATCATTTACTTATGACTGTTTTCATGTGGATGCATTTGAACAAGCTGAGAATTAAGTATGAGCTTTATAGCGCTGCTACTGAAAATAAAATAAAAAAAACCCAATCATTGCTTTGACTATAACCAGTTGAAGATGCAAAGAAACTTCCTTTCTAGATTAACACAATATTGGCTACTCATTGTACTGTTGTACTGCTCCTGAAGTTGTGTCTATATTTTGTTATGTGTAAGTAATATGATGATTTGTAACAAAAGATAAAGAGTAAGAAGAAATACATATAGCATTTATTCCCTCTCTGAGATTTTTATAATTGTGTCTAAATTTGCTGCCTTGCATAATAATTGTAACTGAATCTTTATTCTTTTAATTTTTTTTTTTTTTTGAGACAGGATTGCACTTTATCACCTAGTCTGGAGTGCAGTGGTGTGATCATAGCTCACTGCAACCCCCAACCCCTAGGCTCACGTGATCCTCTTGCCTCAGCCTCCTGAGTTGCTGGGACTATAGGCATGTAGTACAACACCAGCTAATTTTTAAATTTTTGGAGAGATGGGGCCTTACTATGTTGTCCGGGCTGATCTTGGACTCCTGGCTTCAAGTGATCCTCCCGCCTTGGCCTCCCAAAATGCTGAGATCATAGGCATGGGCCACTGTGCCTGACTTGAATCTTTATTGTGCTTTTTATTAAATATGAAAGAAAATAATTTCAATTGTCTGACTACTGAATATTTTCTCAAACAGGTTTTATTTACTGTTTATTCAAAGTAAAGGAAAGTGAAGAACATTGGCTATCCCTACATAGGTAAAGTGGGATAGGGTGAAAAAAATCAGATATTTGTTATAAGCAATGTTCTCTATGCTTCATGAAGTAAATTAAGCAATTTATTGAGCGTCTACTATTTATCAGGCCAATTAAACTGTAGGAGATTTAATATGTTTTAACTAATTTGATCTGCATAAAAATCTTATAAAATTACTTTTTCTTTCTTTTATAGCCAAGGGAACTGAGATTCAAGGAAGTTGGCCACAGATACAAACACAAGAAATGCCGTCACTAAAACCTGCCATCTTCCCTCACAACTCAGAATTTTATGAGCAAATTACAGCATGTTATATACTCTGTATAGAAAGGACCTTATTATAAGACATTCCACTATGGTGACCCTTAGAATGCAGTTATAATGCATTTAATTAATTACGTGAATTCTCTTGTTGAATTTTCTTCAGGATTTACATACATGCTGAACTTGCAGTTCTATTGTTCAGTTGAATGTGTCATTAGGGAAACTTAAATTGATAAATTATTCACCAATAAACTAATTTCTTTGCATTTAATTTTTTAATCACTGAAAGTACCTAAATAGCCTCAAAATAGTTGATGGTTGGCCATTAGGCATGATCTAAATATGGAGTTGTTGAGTTACAGAAATTTGAAAAAGTCAATGTTAAAATAATAAGTAGCATAAAATAATAATAAACATGAAAAATTTAAGCTTCATGGTGGTAAAGGCATGGTAGTGCATGAAAGTGAGATTTCTCCGTTGAACTTTGTCTTCCTTGACAATATTCTTCTACTTTATTCAATGTGCTTATCATGTGCACTATTCTTACCAACTGTGTATTTATGACCATGAGCAACCCTCCAGATTGGACAAAGAATGTGGAGTAAGTAGAAAATTTGAAAATATCTTTCAGTATTGACATCCTTTTATGTTTCAAATTGTCTTTTGTAACATCTTGAGACCTCATCAGTTCCTTTAACAAATCATGCTAGCTACTCTAAACCAGACACTGACTCAAGTTTGTTTTAATCACTTACTTCCTCTAGAATGAAGCTTGCAGTGGCTCATTCAGTAGCTCAAATTTCTGCACTAGTTTGACTGTTAATATTTTAACCCTTTATTTTTCTTGTGAGTCTTACCCTCTTTTGAAGATCACCAGTGATTTGCTAATACCTACTGATCAAAATTATACCTAGTTTGTATGTTCCTTTTCTAATGGCCATCACAGTTCTATGTTTTACTAGTATATATTTCATGGCTCTTAATGGTGCATACTTCATGAAACACAAATCCTTTGTTCATTTTTGGATTAATGCTTATTTGCTTAAATCAGACTGAAAACCAATGTATTTAAGATAATATCTTCATATAGACTGATATTATTTGTATCCTTTAAATTAATTAATGTGGAAAATACAATATTCATTTATTTACAGTCATTGAGAATGTGTTTTGGAATCTAATGTTTCTTTTTGCCTTAAGCCCCACCTAAGCTCTATATCATAGGAAGACCAATATGGAAGCTCCTAATTTTTGTTTGTTGTTTAAATCACCTTTAAGATATGTACTATGCATATATGTTAACTACTAGATCTTTAATGAGAGCATGGCTATTTTCTCTCAGGTACACCTTTACAGGAATTTATACTTTTGAATCACTTATTAAAATACTTGCAAGGGGCTTTTGTTTAGAAGATTTCACATTTCTCCGGGATCCATGGAATTGGTTGGATTTCACAGTCATTACCTTTGCGTAAGTATCTTAATACATTTTCTATCCTGAAAGAGTAACTCATTGGTGGGAGCCTATAATGTATTTCTCCTTGGTGGCTTCCCTTGACAGATCAAGCATTTTTCTTACTTATCATGTAAATTTGGAATATTTTTCTTCCAATCAAATCATTCACTTTGAAGAAATTAGGAATTATCAGAGTAAATTACATGGCTTTGTTTTCAATTAGCACTGTAAAGTAATTAAAATAAAGTTTCTCGAATGATAGGGATTATGATTGATGACAATGCCATTTTTTTCTTGATTGAGAAATTTGATGGCAACACTCATTGAAGTTGAAAAGGTCTTGATGAAAGACCAACGTAGACTTAGATTTCGTTAAATTCTGAATAACTCTGATTTAATTCTACAGGTATGTAACAGAATTTGTAAACCTAGGCAATGTTTCAGCTCTTCGAACTTTCAGAGTCTTGAGAGCTTTGAAAACTATTTCTGTAATTCCAGGTAAGAAGAAAGTGGTATAAGGTGGTAGGCCCCTTATATCTCCAACTGTTTCTTGTGTTCTGTCATTGTGTTTGTGTGTGAACTCCCTATTACAGATATGTGACAGAGTTTGTGGACCTGGGCAATGTCTCAGCGTTGAGAACATTCAGAGTTCTCCGAGCATTGAAAACAATTTCAGTCATTCCAGGTGAGAGCTAGGTTAAACACCGAGGCTGACTTTAGCTGCATTGGTGCTACAATCACAGCTTTTGTGCAGAAGCCTTGTTGCTTGTCGCATATCGCAAATAAATATGTAAAAAAGCAAGAATTGGTACATCATATTTTGGATGGATTTGATTCTTGGCTTTTTACTAGTTGCTTTCTTTAAAACTAATCTAAATCAGCCTTTGAGTTTAACAAGTTTTGCATGAGGCATTTGCAGTAACAGGCTACATGGTTTGCATCCTATAACATCAAGCTTTTCGCATAGAAGCTAAACTATGAGACATTCAGGTTGATGCAAATTTGACCATTTAGACCTAAAACTGGCAATCTTTTTAACTGCAGGTAAATAAAATGAAAGAGCAAGAGCAAGGGATAGCATGAGTGCTGCATGGGGCTCAGTTTTCAGATGTCTTCCTTTTTTAACCCATACTTAAGCTTGCAGATTCACAAATATATAGCCTCATAATTCAGTGACTTCCAGATTTCTTACTATTCTATCCATATAGACTTTTCTAAAACCAATAAGGGGTTAGAGAGTAAGACATCTGCAAATAAAAGCAAAATATTTACACAAGGTTGATGTTTAAGCATGAATAACAAAATCATTTCTTTTGCTCTAAGGAGTGTTTGGAAATACATATTTGATCTGTTTCCATTCACAGTTTTCTAATGAACATACAAATTCTGCTTTCATTCATTTTCACCAGCTAGCAGGCTTTTCATGAAACTGTTATTCAACCACAAACATTAAACTAATATTGTTGGCATTCTGCATGACATTTTTATTTTCCAGGACAAGCTCATGATATTTGTGCTGGTAAAGAAGCTGTTGAATAGTATATTTAAATTTTTCCCTCTGATTTTATTTGTAGGCCTGAAGACCATTGTGGGGGCTCTGATTCAGTCAGTGAAGAAGCTTTCTGATGTCATGATCCTGACTGTGTTCTGTCTGAGCGTATTTGCGCTAATAGGACTGCAGCTGTTCATGGGCAACTTGCGGAATAAATGTTTGCAATGGCCCCCAGATAATTCTTCCTTTGAAATAAATATCACCTCCTTCTTTAATAACTCGTTGGATGGGAATGGTACCATTTTCAATCGGACAATCAGCATGTTTAACTGGGATGAATATATTGAGGACAAAAGTAAGATATACTCTTTTAACCATTAAGTTGTTTAGTTCTTTAAATATTAAAAACCATATATAGTAGAAATTATCTCAATTTTGATGCAAACCAAATGACCTAGACTACCTTAAGATGACGTAATGCTTGTAATGGAGAAATCAAATGATACCTTACTCCTTTTTTCTTATCTGTAAATTGATAAGGTAAAAGTTACCATTTGAAAATGTGTTATTTTCTCCAAAGCTAGGGTTGAAAGCAATTCCATATGCTATATAAACAAAAATATTTATTTGGTAGGCATTGATCAGGCATTTTCAGCCATCTTAATAAATAAATCAGTAGTTTGAACTGTTCAGTGTATTCTGCCGAAATGTGTTAAGAAGAGTGGGGGGAAAATATTAATAATTCAGCCCTTCTTGGTTGACCCACCATATGTATTGAGTACATATGATGTATCTGGAAATAGAGAAGATGAAACCAAGATGAAATCAGAATTTGTGTACTCATCAGAAAGTTAAGTAACCCTGAGTCACCCATTCACTAACTGATATTCCACTTGTCCCTTTGGTGTCAGTCATTGTATTATAGTTGTTTATCAATATAGTTTGATTTTATTTTAGGCACAGGTATCAGAATAAACTTATTGATGCCATATACTTCAGGATGATTTCCTATCATTGAATCCAGACCCACTGTCAATTTTCTTATGTGTATGTGTGTGTGTTTGTATGTGAATATATAAATATATATGTTTGTGTGTGTATGTTTCCTGGGATCATCTATGCAATTAATTAAAGTTATATGCAAATCATACCCTGAAAATAAAAACCAGATATACTTAGACTACACATATCTCCAAAGAAACAAACTTATCTTGTACATTTGAAAGATAGAAATCAAGCAAAAACTCAAAACAGAACACTTATTTATGAGAGGGAACAAATACTTAAACCTACTTCTCACAGGAAATTAAGTTAAAATTGTCAGGAAAAAAATGCGTGAATCTATTTTGAGTCCAGGCAAAAAGTATTTGTAAAGTAAAATTTTATTTGCATGGAAGGATTCAGAAACAACAAGGCTTTCCTCTCTCTCACTTCTTGTGCCACGCCAGCAGCTTTATTTCGCAGCTCTTTCTTGAAGTATCCCAAGCAATCTGAGTTTATATTTGCAATAAATGTTGATGTGAGAATTCTATAATAGTTGATCCTTCTGAAAAAAATTATTTTAAAAGTAGATTTTCTAAACACTTATGTAATCAAAAATGTTTTATTTTGATATTTATTTGATACTATGAAAATCTTTTCACTTAGTGCTATGTATCCTTATTTTATCCATTTCACTATGAATGGAAATATCTGTAAGCTTTGTTACCTAAACACAATGGCTGGAATGTTTTATAGGCTTTTTAATGATTCTTTCTATTACTTGCTCTTTAAATAGGTCACTTTTATTTTTTGGAAGGGCAAAATGATGCTCTGCTTTGTGGCAACAGCTCGGATGCAGGGTAAGTGATGCTTCCTGCTGGGTTTCAGTCCACACTGCTCCAACAGCCTTGATAACTTGCCACCTCCCACCCACGTGGTCCATGCTCACTCCTCATTCAAAGCCTTCCATGAGTTCTACTTCACACTGACTCTCAGAATAGCTGGGGTGAGTGTGGATTCTCACCTCCCTCTCACACTCATATGCAGCAATTATTTTTCCATATTAGGTCACGTCTAATCCTCCAAATTAGCTCAATGGAAAATATAGAGAAAAGCAGCGCATATACATAAGAAGATTAAGTTAATAGAATTCATAAGCACATACTTTTATAAGTGTGATATTTTATATACTCTAGTGTGATCTCCATGGCTTAAAATGTGAGATCTCCGAAGATAATGTAAACTTATGAGGCATGGTGAGTGTATATCTTTAGCATATTTCAGCAAAGTGCTAAAGAGAATAGACTGGAAAGTCTGCATATATTCAAACTTTGACCCCACTGTATAATGCGACCTCTCCTTGCCTTAGTTTCCTCATACGACAAATGTGTACAATAATAGTGGGGTTTCTGTGAGGATTAAGTGGATTGATGAATGTATAGTTATTAGAGCACTCAATAAATGCTTTTAATTATTATTATGGACATCATGCAAATGTTTGTTATTACTAAGCATTGTACATAGAGCTAAAGCCTAGGAAAATTCAGAGAAATAGTTACATTTCCCTAATTGTCAAGGTTTTAGAATCATAGACAAAAATCTAACACTCTTTCTATGGCAGATGATATTGTAAACACTACTAACTAATACCTCTAGCAAAATTGCCAGTGATAACAGGCTTTGAATTTGACTCCTATGATCAGCATTGTGCTGCATTTAACGCCAGATTCGATGATGAGTAACACAGACTGATTGTAATTCCTTGTCTGCACTGTACTAGATGTTTACAAACAATATCCTCTTGAATGTTTGCAAATTTGTGAAGCAGGTTCTGTTGTTAGCCCTTTCTTACATATAAGGCGTTCAAAGATCAGCAAGTTAAGAAACTTGTCCAAGATCATTCAGCTCTGAAGTGTCAAGCATGATATTGAGGCCAGGTCTGCTTGATCTTTAAGGTCATACTACGAAACCGTCGCTGCAGTGTCATTCCCTCCTTTCAGTGTCTCTCCCCCCATCCTTTCTTCAGCTCCTTGCCATGCCCCTCCACACTCACACAGATCAGCTTCAAGACGTCTTCAGTGAAAATCAACTTTTTCCCTATAGACGCATTTATCTCTCCAAGTCCACAGTCCCAGAAGATACTAATCATGATATGATTGCTTGTATATGGAGACATGATAAATATAACAATGATAATTCTGAATCACAGAGGAATCCACAAAATAGACAATAGATTCTCTTATTATATAAATCAGTCCACATAGCGTTGGGTTAAGTGCTGGGTGAGGTGAGAGAAATCAGCTTTCTCTAGTGTTCATGGAAAATAGATATTGGTGTCTATAAAAACAGGAAAGCCAACTAGCAGACTGGCAGTTACTGACTCCCTTTCTTTTCTCTGACTTAATTACAGCCAGTGTCCTGAAGGATACATCTGTGTGAAGGCTGGCAGAAACCCCAACTATGGCTATACAAGCTTTGACACTTTTAGTTGGGCCTTTTTGTCCTTATTTCGTCTCATGACTCAAGACTTCTGGGAAAACCTCTATCAACTGGTGAGAACAGATTAAATGATTTTTCAGGAAAGCATAAAATACTGAGACCAAAGTAATTGCTATAGCATTCTTTATAACTAAGAATGTGAGCTTGTAACATCCCATATAAAATTTTTAAAATATCTCTTCCATTTCGCAGACACTACGTGCTGCTGGGAAAACGTACATGATATTTTTCGTGCTGGTTATTTTCTTGGGCTCATTCTACCTTATAAATTTAATCCTGGCTGTGGTGGCCATGGCCTATGAGGAACAGAACCAGGCAACGCTGGAAGAGGCTGAACAGAAGGAAGCTGAATTTCAGCAGATGCTTGAACAGTTAAAAAAGCAACAGGAAGAAGCTCAGGTATAGTTAGCAAACTTAGAGCCCCTTTGTTTTTGTTTATCTCAATTCTCTGATGGAAACGCTGAGGTCAGTGGCATGGTAGTTGACATTAGAATCGTGTTATATGTGTTTGGTAGGTGTTGGGACCCTGTTTGGTTATTAGGAGATTATTACTTTATTTTGATGATGATTGTCAATGCTAATGACATCAAAACATGGAGAATTATAATTGCTTTATTGACTTATTTTTTCTCCCTTGTGACTCCTTGAGGAAATTAACTATTAACATCCTCATCTACTCAAACTCACCAAGTAGGTAGACCTACATGTCCTCAACTGAAATATTTTCTTAGAGGAAGAGGAATTCAGTTATAGCTGCTTCTAACATTACAGTCTCACTAGAACTAGGAAAGGTCAGAAAACCAGAGTGGAACTAAGAAGATTATTTCATTGAGTCTGGAAAGGCAAAGACCTATTCAATATTTGTTCTCCTCTATATGAAGTGTATAAATGCGGGCTTCTGGGTTGCATAAGAAAGTCACTAGTGTGTGAACATAATAAAACACTAACATTCTCCCCTCCTCCCCTATAAATCCTTTAATTTGGAGTTGATGAACCTTCAAAATAAGGCAAGAACTATATTTGCTTGATTTAATGCCATCGACTAATTCAGTTGCCTGTTTTTGTCTTTCTTTGTTGGGGGGGGGGATGTTGAATGCAATTCCCTTTTATAACTGACTATTCTTAAATATGTAAAAAAAAGGTAAGAAACTAAAGTATATTGAGGTAAAAGCAACAACATCAAACATTATATTTTTTCAAAAAGTGTACTATTATAATTTAAAAATTCATATAGATGCCATGATCTGGGATCTCCTAATATATAATCTTTAATATGTCTTTGTTGTGCACTTCTTTGAGAAATACTCGATTTAGATCAAAGAGAAAAAAGTCCATTAAAATAAAATATTCAACTGAATTAAATTAATTAATTCAGACTGGCACTAAAATTCATTGTCAAGTAGAAGTGTCATGGGAGGCAAGTGCCTATCAGATTTAGATAGGAAACCTTTAATTTTTGAATTGTTTTCTTCTTAAGATATTGTTCAAATCATAGAAAGGTGTTATGATCTTTGAGTGTCTTGTTCACATTATCAGATAATTAGAGAGCGTAGTGTGAGGCCAGAGCTTGAAGGTTTTCATCAAAGTCACATGTATCATCTTCCACATGTCTGTTGATTTTATTCTTTCATTGATCTAATAACACTGTACTGTTTCCCAAATATTTAACAGAATGGAGAACTGTTTTTCAAGATTATCTTCATGATAGTAAAGGTAAATTAAACAAGAACATAGATAGTTTTTCTAAGTTTATATGTAACGACCACTCACTTTGGGCCCTTCCAGGCAGCAGCTGCAGCAGCATCTGCTGAATCAAGAGACTTTAGTGGTGCTGGTGGAATAGGAGTTTTCTCAGAAAGTTCTTCAGTAGCATCAAAATTGAGCTCTAAGAGTGAAAAAGAGCTGAAAAACAGAAGAAAGAAAAAGAAACAGAAAGAACAGTCTGGAGAAGAAGAGAAGGACGACAGAGTCCGAAAATCTGAATCTGAAGACAGCATTAGAAGAAAAGGCTTCCGTTTTTCCTTGGAAGGAAGCAGGCTGACGTATGAAAAGAGATTTTCTTCTCCACACCAGGTAACGATATTAGACTACCTGAATTGTGTTTTCACAAGAATTTTTTTAAAGAATATGCCAGAATTGATGGAGATTAAACTGCCTTCCACCTGCATGGCACGATGCTTTCAGAGTGGTCATGATCATCAAGTGCTTTCGCTATCACTCCAGGATTTGTGGGTTTTACAACTTTTTCATATCCTGGAAAGGAAATTTTAGATCCCACTGGGCTTTGGAAGATTTGTGGTTTTGAGGTTTTCTTAAAGACTCAAGCATCTTGGGTAAATTTTCCCCATGAGGAATTATCAGCAGATGCTTCCCATTGCTTCTTAGCTGCTGTGCACGAATCCAGTCAACTGTGGGTTTTCTGAGTGGCAGATTCCCGAAAGTGGACCAGGGGCTCTGTCAGACCATCTGTGTGTTTGCTCCCATCCACGTGCGAATTTCACATGCGTAGTGCATTTTTCACGACCTTGTTTCCAAGGGGACTGGAGCAAATTTTTTTCTAAAAATGTAGCCAAATTTCATAAGAAAACATGCACTGAAGAAGATTTATGACACTAAATAAACAGTGGTGTTTAGTTATGCTTAATTTCTGTGTCTCATGTTAAACATGGGACATGCATTCAAAGAATACCCTGATTTAAATACAGCAGACAAGGTTCCTGGACGCCTCTGGCTTATGTATCCACACACGTTGTTGAAACTTTAAAGTTTAGAATCCTTAATTGTCTTTGAAATTGCCAAGAGAATTCCCAGGAATACATAGTACCTCAGAAGACAGTTTTACTAGGAGTGAAACCTTAATATCTATATAGTGACAATAACAATAACAACATTGATGGCAATGATAATGGCTAATATTTACCCATTGCATTTCTACTTGCAATATAAATTCACTTAAGCTTTTCACTACAACCCTAGGTAGGTAATAACTTAATTATCATTTCTAATTTTTAGATGTGAAGAGCAGGGGAGGGCTGTATTTTTTTTTAAGTGCCTACTTTATGCTTGGCATTCTTTTTACACTGTCATAATTAATGCTAACAACTCTGCGTATTATCTTCACTATAGTTTTGCCTCAGTGAAGTTAAATAATTGCCCAATGTCATATAGTTACTCTGCGTTGAGTATTCTCTATGTATTCAGGTATATCTGGCCTGTCACTGAAACCCTTGAACTTTCCACTTTATCAGTCTGCTCAGAAAGAATACCTTTAAAAACTAATAAGGAAATTTATAATATGATTTCATGTAAAAGATACATATATCTAGAACTATACTTGCTCTTTGTACCTTGTATAGTATAGTCTCATATAACTTTATGTTTAATATATGGACATTTTTTGTAGGTCACCCTGATTCATTCCAAATCCAAATAACATTATGAGGTAGAGTAAATTGAGGTTGAATTCAAATTTAAAATAGAACATGTCTTTAACTAAATATCGACATTCACTCATTTGCTCTCATTTTGTCACAATCGTGGGTCCGTAGTAGAAACATTAATCGATAAATGTAAATCTCTTAAAAATCAAAA
>RJWJ010011465.1:0-44463 GCA_004363605.1 Indri indri
CATAGGAAGACGGAGGAGCGTCTCTCGGCAGCCGCGGTAGGAATGAGGCACCTTTTATGAGGACACGTGTGCAGTTCCTGCAGGATTTATGGGCGACCTGTTCCCAGTGTTATGTGGCCAGAGTGGGTAAATCAAACTCCAGACAGACAACAACTCGTTCTGCTTCAGATAATGTTCTCACCAATCTGTTGCAATATTTATAGACCAGGTGCCAGGTGCAGCTGACCTGGAGAAGGGTGGGGCCCTTCCTTGGTCCCCATATTGCAAGGAGTCTTGCGATGCCCAGTTTATCAGGGCAAAGCTGAAGAGTACACAGATAAATGAATTACGTCGTATCTTTGCTCCATATCTCATGGCAGTATTTCTCATTAACAATACCGTAAATGTTAAACAACAAAGGGATCTGTTGGCAAAAATGCCTTCTTACGGCTTCCTTGATTCCTAATGCAGAATTTATTAACATATGCCAGGGCCTGTTCTCGCCAGCCTACAATCGCTGCTTGTATGCATCCTTTCTGACTACACACTTTGGAGTGACACCACATGGGTAGCTTGCAGTCAGCCACAGTAGGAGAAAACCACCAAAATTAACCAATACCACAAATCAGTAGAGTCTGTTGTTAAACTTTTACAGGTACACCATTCAATGTAATTCATTGTTCTATAAAAATGTACGTATATATAAAATTGACCAATCCTTACATAACTACGATGTCCCAGGGCTGAATTAATAACCGAGAGCTAAAACTCTAAATAAGCAAAGCCCCTGTTCTCATGGAGCTCAAATTGTCATAGTCAAGATAGCCAATAAGCAGGTCATCGATAAGCAAGGACATTATAGGCTGTGGTAGGCATTGGGATAAAAGCCTGTATTCGTTATCTATTGCTGCGTAACAAATTACCGCAAAACTTAATGACTTACAACAATAGACATCTGTTATCTCACAGTCTCTCTTTTCAAAGAGCTGGGCATTTCTTAGCTGTGTTCTCTGCTTCGTGGGCTCTCAGAGCTGCAACCAGTGTGTTGGTCCAGAATTTACAGCCTTACCAGAAGTTTTGTCTAGGGAAGAATCCTCTTCCAAGCTCACTCTGGCTGTTGGCAGCATTCAGTTGCTTTTGGCTCTTCCTGACGGCCACCCTCAGTTTCTTGCCACACCTTCAGGAAACTTCCCAAAGATTCCGTTAACTAATAACAGTATCCGTCTCTTGGGCATTTGCATATGCCTGGCTCTGCGCTTGGCACTTGACCTCTTTTAATCCTCAACTACCCTATCAGTATTATTATTCTCCCCATTTTACAGATGATGAGACTGAGTAACTGGGCTGGGATCACTCAGCTTCAAGTAGTGGAGCCAGGGTAATAATAATTGATCAAATACTGATTGCTTCCTCCTTAAGTGTCAGCCACCCTGTTGTGCACTAGGGTCCCTGCCTTCGTGGGGCTTCCGTGCAGTGAATGATGACCATCAGCAAATGAACAGGCATTTGGCTGGAGGAAGAAGTAAAGGAGAAAAATTCAAAAATAAGAAAAAGTGGGGCAGTGGAAAGAAATTGAGTCTGGACAAACCGTAAGGAGAGATACGCAGGGCAGCTCCAGATCAGGCAAGGGAAGGGCAGGCAACCGTGTGGATTAATGAGAAAACCTTTTCCACGTAACATTTATTTGTTGATTTCCCCCCACAGCTACCATTATTCTTGTTATTAGTGATAAATGTTCCATTAAGTGCGTGCTCGTATGGAAGTTATCATAGCTGTGTAAAACATCAAGGGTCGGGTGATTGATTATGTGCCATATTTAATGACACGGCTTGATTCTTTTTTCAAGATGAAACGTTTGGTTTTCAAATCAGTGTGATCAGTGAACCTGGTCTATGTCTGTGGAGATTCACTCGAGGCTTTTTCTTGCAGACATACCATCTTCCTTTTGTTTCTAGGATATATTTTAACTGGTAGCTGGGAGACACCCAGGAGGAGATAGCAAATGCAAGAGAAATGCATGACTGCGGAACTCAAACAAGGAGAGCAGCTTGACTCTCTTAGATATGTCTTACAGATCAGATAGCTTCAAATAAAATCGGAGGAGTCAATTTAATTTTCCCAGTTTTGACACAGTGCCTTTCTTCCTCAAAATAAAATCCTATCTCTTTGAGCTAGAATTCCCCAAAGTATAAGCCATTCCCTGAGAATAAATGACTTTGCTTTGGAAATGCCACTGATGTGCTCAGACCTTTGAGAGATAATTTAGTTCAGGGAAACAGTAATACATCATCATTATCAATAATGAAAGTAAATCGCCCACCTTGTGTGCTGAGCGCTGGCCAGGCCTTGCGGCCAAAGGCATGGTCCTTGCCCTTGAAAACTTTGTCATCCACTTAGGAAGATAGCAAACAGGCATCCGAAATGAAAGAAAACAGGAAACATAGCCTTCATATTAGTCAAAGTAGGCTGGGCGCCCTAGGAACAGCCTGTAAACCTCAAGAATGGCTGTTTTTCTTGCTCTCCTCACAGGCTAAAGCAGGTGAGCAAAGGGGCTCTGCCTCACAGCCATTTGGAGATCCAGGCTGCTTCCTTTTTGGGAAATAGAAAGCGTGGGGGAGGTTTAGGGGCCACACCAAGGACGTCACTTCTGCACATACTCCATTGGCCAGAATCCGTCCCACAGATCCGTCTTACTGCCAGGCAGCCTGGGGAATGCGTTCTAGCTGTGTGCCCCAGAGCCAGGGAAATAGGACTTGGTGAACACATAGCGTTGTCTTCGCCACAGCTCCCCTGGTTGTGAGCAACTGAAACTGATTCTGGCTGGCTGGCTTCAGGGGACAAACACTGGGATGTGTTACAGAATCAAGGGAAGAACTGAAGTCAGGGGCAGCAAAGCTCCCAGATCTTAGCAGCCAAGCTTGCATCTTTCTGGTGAGAGCAGCCCCTTTTGCATAACTAGGCTCGAAAGTTCTTGGGAGTTGATTATATCCATTTTCCATCTCAGCCTTGAACCAAACAGACACAAGAATCAGGTGAGGCCCATGGAGAGTGTAGCTTGACCTTGAGAGGACAACAGAGCTTCCTCCTCACTGTCAAGTTTACTCACCTAACGACAGGGCAGCCGGACAACTGAAGGTCTTGATTCCCAGAACCAGGGTGCCTTCCACATGGGCAGAGAGGAGTGCAAGGGTGGTAAGTTTCCTCCCAAAATATTCAAGAAGGCAAACTCCCTCTATTGGTCCCAGGAGTTACATGGAGAAAGGCAATGGGGTGTGTCCTACATTCTGTCTCTGTGACTCTTGGTTCCACATTTCATATTCCCAGAATCTGATTGTCCCAGCTTAGATTAGGGGGTTCCCTGTGAATTAGGCAAGTCTTGCCAATGGAGACAGTCATTACCATGGCCACTGGGGACTGTTTCTCTGCATCTCAGGTTCCTCCAGAGATGGGGCAGCCATGGGCTGGACATCCAACCTAAAAGAAATCTTTCCCAGTAATGCAAAGTGACCAATGAGTGTTACAGAATTAAATGCATATGTATATTTCAAGTAAGAGTGACAAAGAGAGCTAGGGAATTAGGGGTGACCTCTGGAAGAGGCTCAGCAGGTGTGGGAAATAGATCGGACGTAAGTGGAAAGTATCCTGGTCACGCAAGAGTGCGGGAACTCACCTGGCATTTTCTCTCATTTTTAAATATGACTGAGTCTTTTACATTCCAAAGGAGGTTACTTTTATTCTTGGTTGTTTGGTTTTTGTTATTGTTGTTCTCATTGTGAAAGCAATAGTGTTCGTTAGAGAAAAACCCCAAAATACTAACAAGCCAATGAATTTTTTTGTATTAGAGTTGCTTTTAAAAGTGAAAATTTGGAAGCAACTCAAATGACAAGAGGGACTGACTGAAGAAATTAGAGTGGATTCCTATGGGAGACTAGTGTAGAGCTGTTGAAATGAACAGCAGATCTGTAAGCGCTGAGATAAAAGTGATATGGTGTAACAGACTGTGCAACTGTGTAAGTGGTATCATTCCATTTAAATACGTGTGCACATAAATGTGTACTACATATGAGGGTACGTCGAATGTATCTGTGTGTGTACCTGTAATGTGTAGGGAAAAGCAGGGAGACACACTTCACAGGGGTAAGGTTGGATAAGGGTGGAGGCAAGTCCTCAGTTTCCTCTTTAGAAATGGCTGTATCATTTTTATTCTCCTTACAATAATTGGACATTACTTCAGTAATAAAAAGCATTTTTGATGTTAGCCTTAAGTTTGCCAGAAAATGGAGACTTTTGGAACATCTCATCTCAAACCTTGCAATTTATCTCCTCAATAATCTAATTGATTCTCTACAAGGTTAATCAATCTATTTCATATTACAGCTGTAAAGTTTTATTTTCTTCAAGAGATGGAGCTTGACTGGTTCATTTTTAAAATTATTTATAAAATGCGTTTAACTACAAGAGAGTTATGCCCATGTGTCCCTTCATACGATCATGAGAATTTGTACATACCTCCGCTTAGTTTGACTGTATTTTGTTGCAGTTACACATGAACATGACTGTCCTCAACCCTCTCCTTTGAACTCCTTAAAGAAAGGGACCCTGTTTTTCCATCAGTATATCCCCAACACCCAGCACAACATTTAAACTAGATGTTCATTAACCACCAATTAAATGGATACATGAAATAATAAAAGAAAAAATTATGGTAACTTTCTCTGGGAAAAAAAGTCTGTGCAGGGGAAACTGTTAAAAGAGAAAATGATGCGCTCATGAAATGGTTGGAATGCTGCTGGGAAAAGCCTACTGCCATGCTGTGGTGTGATTCGGTAGCTCTTACACTCTCTTACTAATAAGCAGATAATTGGTCATAGTATTAGTTGCAATATTAGTAAAAACTGCCTTGTTGCTACTCACAGAACATCTAAATCAAGTGTCTGGAGGAAAGGAGAAATTTATTAACTCATAGAATTCACAAGATCTGAGCAGTAAATTCTCAATTCAAGGTTGACTATTAAGGGGCTCAAATGATGTTTTAAAAAACCAACTCCGCCCATCTCTACCTCTTAGCCTGTGTTACCTCCATTCTCAGGTTGACTTTCTCTGCGGAGTCGCAAATGGCCCCTACCAGCTCCAGCTTGACACCCTGCCACCTTCAAGCCTAGCAGAAAGAGAACTTCTTTGCCCTAAGCACTCTAAAAGAAATACATCCCAGAACTGAATTTCAATGTCAGGGTGGCCTAACTTAGGTTACATGCGCATCCCATGGCCATGGGAATGGAAATCCCTGATTGGCCAGGCCTGAACCACATACCCATCCCTAGATGAGGGGCCGAGCCAACCCCACCTGAACTCCACCTGTGTTGAGGGTGAGGACCAGGCGATGCCCTGAGGGAGTGACAGCGATAGCGTAGGTACAGGAAGAGGGGGTGGAGACTGGAGATTGAAGCAGTACCCGCCTGCTGTCCTTAGTGTTTGAAGCAGTCTCCATCGCGAGCTATGCTCCAAGCTGGAGGAGCACGAATGCTGTGAGGAATTTCTCTCCTTCTTAGGTAGCCGTCATAGAATCACTCTAGTCCCCAACTTGCTTCACGGGGCAATAACAGAAGCTGTTCTTTAGACACAAGCCCTAAACATTCTGGTAAGACTGGTATAAAAATTCATAGCATCCTCTTGGAAAACAATATTGAAATGTAAATTAAAAGCCTTAAAATACTCATACCCTTCATCCCAGTAATTCCACATGCATCTTGGGGTCTATCATTCAAAAACAGATAAACAAACAAAACCAAAAATAACAGCCAAACTATATGTAAGGCTCCCTGAATAAAGATGTTCATTGCAGTGCTATTCAAAACCATCAACATTTTTAAAACACTGCAAATAACCTAAAGACCTAATAATATTATAGAAGATGATTAAGTAAATTATAAAATATCCATATGATTATACTTTACACAACCCTTAATGTATAGGAATTATGTTGATAAGTGATATTACATGGGAAAAATGATATTACATTTACCATGATCTCTTTAATATTAGGGGAAAATCTATATAATTTCTTATTTCAATGGTTGTTTGCTTTCAAAAACATTCATAATGTCTTAGGACAGAAGATAAAACGTTATTCAACAATTAGGCCTATGATGTTCAGGCTAGTGGTTAGCATGTCCAGAGACACTCAGGAAAGATTTTGTAGGTGGCCAATTTACTGGTTTCATGCGGTCCAGCTACTATTTATGGCAAATAGTAAATCCAATCCAACTTGTCAATGATGATAAGTAGAAAGCCAATGGTGGCAAGTAGAAAACTTTACATTAAGGTAAAGTTTTCCATCTTCAACTTGTGAGTGGATGGCATTTCAAGCGCCTATACAGAAAAGTACCAACTGAGCCAGGCAGAACCAGAGCCGGGCATAGTGTCAAATTCCATTTGCACTCAGCCGTCAGAAAACTTTGGGACCTTCAGTCCTGGTGGAGCTGGAATTAAAACCAAAACATTGTGTGTGGAGCTGTCAAAGAGCACATCAGCATCCCACTCATCATCCTGAATTTAAGTTTAGGGCCTTGGCCGGGTGCAGTGGCTCACGCCTGTAATCCTAACACTCTGGGAGTCCGAGGCGGGAGGGTCGATTGAGCTGAGGAATTTGAGACCAGCCTGAGCAAGAGTGAGACCCCGTGTCTACTAAAAATAGAAATAATTAGCCGGGTGTGGTGGTGTGCGCCTATAGTCCCAGCTACTTGGGAGGCTGAAGCAGGAGGTTGCTTGAGCCCAGGAATTGGAGGCTGCAGTGAGCTATGATGACACCACTACACTCTAGCCGGGGTGACAGAGTAAGACTCAGTCTCAAAAATAAAAATGAAAAATAAATTTAGGGCCTTCCCAAACTGTCCAAGAAAACTAATACCTCTTAAGTTAGTAGCTCAGAAGCTACCTAGAAGTTAAAGAAATACCAATTAAAGATGCCCCAGGGAGCAAACGGCTAACTACCCTTCAAAAATACTTCAAAGTTTTTGAGAGAGCTAGCACTGTGCTATTAAAATTTACTGTGTAAACTGATGGCTTTAGCAGGAAAGTAGAGACCCCCCTGTTGTGTTTTTGTTCTTTGCTCCCCGTGGTATTTCTTAATTATTAGTTGGTATAACCAACTGTTTTTGAGGCTGTCGTGCTGGTAGGACTATTTATGTGATTGTAAACACCTTTTATTTTTGTTATTGAAGGTAGTTCCACTCAGACTCTCTGTGTGAGTGATTAAGAAACCAATCCAAACTGGTTTAAGCAAATAAGGAAAATTCATGCCTTCGTTAGCTGCAAAGTCCGTGGGCAGGGCTGGCTTCAGGTATGGCATGATGAAGCGGCCCAGTATAATCACTGAGAACCATTTCTTTTTGCCCCAAGGTTCAAGCATAATTCTCCCAGGAGATGGCTTCATTCTTAGACAGGCGTCCCCTGCACCACCTCCGCTGTGGTCATGCGATGGCTCCTCTAACTGCCCCAGATAAATGTTTCCGGGTTCGCACTGTGGGGAGACAGCTTCCTTCCCCTGGCTGCCAAACACAGGGCCTGGCCTGGCCTGGGCTAATCATTTTACCCCTGGAAGGGGATGTACTTGTCAGCTTCTCCTCATCAGGGCTCATCCCAAAAGTTCACTGGGGAGAAGGCAATCCAACCCAAAGCACACACGCAGAGAATAAGGGAGGGGTAGGACCCCGAAGTAAACGTGGGGTGCTGCCTTGCCAGAAGAAAGGTGTGCGGTTTGACCAAGACAAGCAGATCCACTACAGAAGGCAATTTAAAAGCAGAGGCTGTTATCTGCCAGCCACCACACTCTTCGTCTTAGCATCAGAGCTGTTCGGCTAGTTGTTTTGAATGTTTGAACATGGTAGCTAAATATCTGTCAAATATTCAAATGAAAAACATGTATATAAAAAGAGACAATAGTGCAACATTGTTTGTGTTAAATTTTTCAGATCATGGTTGGATTAAGTGCATCTTCCAAATGTAACATCCTTTGAGACTAAAATTACCTGAACGAATACAGTATAAGTGACTCTAAACCTCAGTTGTTTTTTTCCCATTTGTAGAATGGGAAGAGTAATTGCAGTTTGACCTGCTTGCTGAAAAGAGTAGCTGTGAGGATTTCTGTAAAGTACAGTGATACAATGTCTGTGCCATCCGACTGTCAGTAAACGTGAGTTCCTGAAGCTGCCATCTTTGTCCTAAAGTCACCGTCAAAGTTAACCACATTTTCAGATCAGCTTCATGAGGTCACTGTGAGATGACAGATGTGGGTATAAAAATTAAACGTACAGTGTATAGCCAAGCACAAGACATGGAACATTCTGGAATGTATCAAATGTTCCCCTAAACAAGGACAGAAAATAGGTTCTGTCCCCCAGCCAGCTCCAGTCTATGAATAGTGACTGTCTTGTGTTGGAGGGATTTTATAAGGCACATTTATACACAGTCGGGAGTAAAGCCATGGCAGCTTAAAGACGCCTGCCCTCCACGGGAGAGGGGAGGGACAGCCGAGCCACACATCGGCCACCTTCCCAAAGCAGCAGCCCAGATCTAAATGCCGTCTTCTCCCTCTGTGCTTGTGCTTTGCAGACTCTGGAAAATCCCAAGTACGAACTGATCATCGAAGCTCAGGACATGGCTGGACTGGACGTCGGATTAACCGGCACGGCCACAGCCACGATCGTGATCGATGACAAAAACGACCACTCGCCAAAATTCACCAAGAAAGAGGTAAGCCCTGCTGTCACCACCGTCGCAGTAACGACCACGGTCGCGGGTCGATATCATTCCGTGTACCGCAGCCCTGCTGGTTCCCTGGGTGCAAAATCAAAACACTGCTTTGGGGGAGGGAGAATGGTGTCCTGCTGGAATCCTTCCTCGCATTTTTATCTCGTGTGTGTGCGTGAAGCTGAAACACCAGAGCACTGTGACAACAAAAGCACTGAATCTTGTTAAAGTCCATAAGAAAATAACTTTTAATGCCCAAGTGCCATTTTCATAGTTTTATGGGTGTTATTTAGCACTGAGTTATGAGAGCCCCGTTGTGATTTTAGCATGACAATAACTGTTTTTTTCCAGCAAGTGCAGATTGAGAGGCCAGACGGAACAGCAGCGAGGAGATAGGGCAGACTTTCTTGGCAGTAACAATGTGGCCCAGGAGCTTGTAAATAACAGCCAAGCGAGTCTGTCTAGGAGAGCCGTGATTACACTCAGCCCTGGTGCTCTTATGACTGTGGCTCGTCGTTGCTGATTCCCATTTATTCCAGCAGAGCTGTGTTTGGGGAAGGGCTGAGCACACAAGAGCGCATTCAGTTGCTGAGTTTGTACCCAAACTGGGAAGCCATTTGCACCATGCATCTGATGGCAGTGTGCTAAGATCATGGCTTCTTTGGGGGCGGGGCCGGGGCCCTGGATCTGATGCCTTTCCTAGGCCAAGGGAAGGGCCTAGAATAGGTACAACGGCCCCTGAGATTTGCCAAGCCTTTGCTGCATCCACCACGGTGCTCTCCTCCTGTTGCCTCATTTGCCTGTGTGAGCTTGGTTTTGCACTTGACGAATGAGCTGATGGTTAAGCTCAGAGGACCTAGAGAACAGCTGCAAGGTCACGGGCCTGTGGCAGAAATGGGAAGTGAACCAGACTCTGTGCCTCAAAAGCCGCAGTCCTCACCGTGGTGCCGTGCATCCTCGTCTGCCACTGGCGGTCACGCCCTCCGAGGCTTTCAGAGAAAGGCTCACGTGTGGACCTGAGGTTGCCCCACCCCCTCTCGAGGAACCCCAGGGCTACTCCGGGTGGCTCGGGACAGGTGGACCGACCCTCTCAGCCTCCCAGTTCCCCCACGGCCTCTCGCCGCAGCAGCCCTCCACGACTTATTCAGGGTGTAGATGACTCCCTTTCTCCCTGTGGTGTCTGGGGCACTCAGGATTCCAGCCTTAAAACAGCAAGGTCCACGGTAGCCTGACACGGCTCCGTGCCCTGACCTCCCCAACGGCGTTCCTGCAGCCGCTCCTACAGATGGCTCCTGCCTTCCGTGTTTCCCAAACCAGAGTTCTGAGAAATTAGTCCCACCAGTCACACCACAGGGGCTGTGCAAAAAGATGTGGGGGCCAAATAGATGTGGGGAGCACTGAGTTGAATAGTTTGAAAGCTTTCTCTAACTGCAGGACTTCTGGTTCACTTTAAACGGCCCCATGTTTCTCTAAGAGGGTTAGGTACCGTCTGTAGGGTCGGCCTGGGAACAGTTTTTCCTGGACCACCTCATTGTGTCCTGCCAAACTGGTGTTCCTTGGAATAGTCACTGGGGGATGCTGGCTTACCTGTAGAATTTCCTGTCAACCTATTTCAAAATAGAGTCTCAAGGTACATTGTAATCATCAATATAAACATGGCAATGAAAGCAAAAATAGGATAACCCCGATCGAAAATAAGAAGACTTATCCATGCTGTCAGCTGTGAGAGATTGATTAGTTACTTCGGTCCAGCTCTGAAGTTAGGTTCTGTGACTTAGAAAAAAAAGAAATGTACACTCAGCCAAGGACTAAGCACTATGAATGAGAGACTTGTGTTGTTGTTAGTATCTCTGAATCCAAGGAAGAATTTAACACAGACCTTGAAGGTTAGCTACCATTCCACAGTGCGTGTATGTATGTGTGTGTGTGTGTGTGTGTGTGTGTGTGTGTATAAATATACATATATATATACATATATACTTCAAACACATACACAATAAAAACATACGATATTATCTGTTAATTTTAAAAAATAAATTACAAGACAAAGAGGCTGACTGGCATAAGGAAAATGTATTCCCCTGCAGATATTAACAAAGGCACAAAAATTTTCTTCAAATGAACATTAGACAATAAGCTTGGGATTCCCAAAGGGCAGAAGTGATGTCTAAACTCGTATGGAGACATAAGTAATAAAATGAGAAGCGCAGGTAGCTAGCAAGTACATTAGACTCTCTTGGATATTAAACATCCCAAAGGAGTCTTTGTCCAACGTTGGATAAATTAAATTCACAGTTAAACTTTCTAACATGTTCCTGAAAGGCTGATGTTCTTCGCCGTCGAAGAGGGAGTTCTACATTTTTGATACCAGAACTGCCAGAGGAGGTAGAATGGAGGGGTGAAGAGGCGGGCTCTGGCGCCAGAACTGGATTCAAATCCCACCGCCCGGCAGTGTGATGTGAGCGTGTTCACCGCTCTGCACCCAGGTTTCTTTACCTGTGAATCCCAGCTCCCCAGCACAGAGCTACCTCACTAGTCTCTGAGAATGAACCGATGATGACAAGCACTTGGTACACATCAGCTGGTATTCTCTAGAGTGTTGGGGGTGACGATGGTGGTGATGAGGATGGTGGTGATGAGGATGGTGGGATGAAGGCAGTGATGAAAAAGAGGATGTGAAGAAGGTGGTGAGGAAGAGGATGTTGATATGTTGACGATGATGTTTCTAAAGTGTCAGAGGCCAAATGACATTCTTGTCCAAAGGGCCATCTCCCTTCCATGTCGAAAGGCTACTGTGTTCCTTTAAAGTGATCCATGAATCTGCTTAAGCACTTCAGAATGCACAGTTAAGACCCTAGAGTTCTGGAGGAGAAATGGTAGAATCTGTGAAATACATTACTAGAAGGTCGGGGCTGGGGACAAAATCGAGAAAGGCCAAGAGAAATGTGCTGGAGAGAGAAGAGTGCTGGTGAGGACGCAGCCCAGATGGAGTGGTCTCTAGGACGTGGAAGAGGCAGAACAACAGAGTGTGCGAGAAACAGAGAGGGAGCCTGAAGCTCATGGTGTTGACGTTGAAACAATGATTAGAGACGAAGGTCAGGTTCATTTATTCCAGAATAGAAATGGTGACCATTTGGAGTTGAGTGTGTCCAGAAAGCTGTCCGAGCAGATGTTGTCCTATACAAATTTCTACATCATTAGGACATTTCTTAGGAAGTTCATAAGAACACATCCTTGTTGGAAACATACTCTATTTGACGTGACCTTCCATCTCCAGAGAAATGCATCTTTTCATCTGTTTTAAAAATCTGTTTAGGCCGGGCATGGTGGCTCACACCTGTAATCCTAGCACTGTGGGAGGCTGAGGCAGGAGGATCGTGCGAGCTCAGGAGTTTGAGACCAGCCTGAGCAAGAGTGAGACCCTGACTCTATTTTTAAAAAATAAAAAATCTGTTTAAAAGAGGAATTATGATTAACTGTAAATAACAGAGACTGGAAATAACACTGTGTTGAACAAGATAAAGATATAATTTCTCTCAGATAGAAGTTTGCAAGTAGACAATCCCAGGCCAGTTAGGTGATGTCATGACATCATCAATTTCCCAGACTAGTCTTCCTCAAGGCTGCCTCATGGTACAAAAGGGTCACTACAGCGCCAGCAATAGTGTCCAATAACCGGCAGACAGAAGCAGGGAATGAGAAGAGTGAAGGAGGACCTGCCACCTAAGTAAATGTCCCTTGAAGAGCTTCCCTAAAAGCCCAAGTGACTTCTGCCTATATCTCCTTACCTCCCTCACCTGTGAAGGAGGCTGAGAAATAAGTCCAAATATCTTCGATCGGCATGTTGCAACCCTTGACAATATAGTGGTTGTTTAAGGAAGGAGATGTTTTAAAAGAAGTAAATTCTTAGTGCAAGGTAGGCTCATTTGTTTATTTCCCTCGTGTTCATTTACACAGACTGTAAACTGACTGAGAAACAAGGGTCACATCTCTCTTATTCTCTGTTGCATCCCAGGAGGCACTAAATAATTCAGTATTTGCCAAACACCTCCTGAAGATAATTTTAACTTGAGAACAGTGTCACTGGATATGATGAACCAAGGTTGTACTTAAAATTGCTACCGATACATGAAATCAATTTTTAGTCATTTACTTTCATGGAAACACTTGCTTCCCTGTGGAGAGTTTTCTGTGAGTTTTCCTGATAGTTTATACACATGGGTTCAACTAAATGTTAGCTTTGAATTTCCTAGATAAGATATTTTGAAATGATCTTAAGAAATCTAGTTAAACTCTCTAAACCCAGAGTTTGAAATGTAGACGAGAACCTTAGTCCCAGACAGAGCAAAGTGACTTGTTCATTCCTGTCTCTCAAGTTTTTTTTTTTTTTTTAAGAAATAGCTTCTGATTTGTGTCTGGAACATAGTTGATACCCAACAAATACAGACTGAATATGTGTTTTCACATAAATATCAGGCCATGGGAATTAATGAACTTGTTAATTTTAAGTGACTTGTACTTGCAAAAGATTATAAGATATAAAAAAACAAATTGAGCATTTTCTTCATTTATTCAATTTTATTTTCAAATGGTACCTTAAAACGGTGATTGGTTATTTTTAGATTTAATGATTTAGGATTCGGCAATTTGATGAGCTCATTCTTTCTAAGGTAAATGTTTTGGTGTTTGAGCTATAACATTACAACACCTATAATAAAAATGACATAAAACGGCCGGCCGCAGTGGCTCACGCCTGTAATCCTAGCACTGTGGGAGGCCAACACGGGAGGATCTCAGGAGTTCGAGACCCACATCAGCAAGAGGGAGACCCCATCTCTACTAAAAATAGAAAAATTAGCTGGGCATGGTGGGGAGCACCTGTAGTCCCAGCTACTCAGGAGGCTGAGGCAGGAGGATCGCCTGAGCCCAGGAGTCTGAGGTTGCTGTGAGCTAGGCTGACGCCACAGCACTCTAGCCCAGGCAATAGAGCAAGCCTCTGTCTCAAGAAAAAAGACATAAAACTTAGAAGGTCCTGTTCTCCAGCTGGAAAATGAAAGCTGGGTAAACGCTCCAGTTGTCACTAAGGGACAAAGGTAAATGGCACCAGCCGGAAGCTGTCAAGCTGAAATCGAGCCACCGGCAGATGCTCACATCGGCTTATCCAATGAGTGCTGGGCTCCAGTCTCCAGTCTCCAGACGCCAGTGTGGCGTCTTCAAGAGCACAGGATGCTCCAAGAATCTTGTTTTTCTTTGGGGTATTAGCTTTTTCTAATAAAACATATTGTATTAATCAACTGCCTAATACATCCTGTAATACTTTTTTTCTCTTACACGTTTGGCTGCAAACTGTATGGTTGCTTCTTCATGTTATAATTATACAATACCATTTACTATAGAAATATGAGAACAAAAGGTCTAGTCTTTATCAGGGTCGACAGAAATATTCTCTGTGTCATTGATAGTTTAGAAACATTTGTTTAACCTTTACAGCACATTTCCTTGTTGGAAACTTGCATAAATTTTGAGGATTGTTGTCAAATTTGAGAAAATCTCTGCCAAGTTTCTGTCATGTATACGAGCTATACAATTTAAAGTGATTCTTGTGTAATGATTAATCTTTAAGTTGATGACACTTATTAACCAGGTTGTCATCCATGTCCTTATTTGGGGACATATTATGAGTTTTGTGTTATCTTTATTGATGTCCATATGGCAGATCAAATTGGCAAGAATTTAAATCTTTTTCCAATGTATTCATTATGATTCATTCATTCATTAGTAGGTTTACCAGTCAAAGAGCTATTTTATTTCTCATGTTAGAAATGTACCTTTTCCTCCTAATGAATTAGGAGGCAGAATGATGTCAGGATAATATCCACTTACTCTATTTCTTAACTTTGTCACTCTTGCATGTATTCCATTAAGTCTTTTTAGTGGTAGTTATATTGAGATGTAATGCACACGCCACGAAGTTCACACTTTTAAAATGTACAATTCATTGTTTTGTAGTATGTTAACAAAGTTGTGTAACTATCACTACTATCTAATTTCAGAATGTTTTCATCCTGCCAAAAAGAAACCCTGTACCCGTTGACAGCCACTCCTCATTCCCCTCTCGGTCCCCATCCTCTGGCAGCCACTAATCTACGGTCGAACTCTATGGATTTGTTTATTCAGGACAGTTCGTATAAATGGAATCATACAATAGCTGATCCTTTTTGACTAGCTGCTTTTTTTAACTGGATTCCTTTGTGTGGCTGAGTAATACTCCACTGTATGGATATGCCACAGTTTGTTTACATTCAGCCACTGATGGGCATTCAGGCAGTTTCAGCTTTCTGGCTATGGTGAATAATGCTGCTGTGAGCATTCACGTACAGTCCATTAAGTTTTTATCTGCATTTTCTCTCAATTCCTGAGTAGCTAGAACGAAAAAGAAGTTACCCATAATATTGCTCTAAATTAGTAGGCTGTAATTTCTCACTTATTTTATTGAAACATTCCAAAATGCCTTTCTAAATTGCAGTTAATGTGGCTTATTCAAGATTTATCAACTTCTTTTTAATAAATATGTAACTTTCATACCAAAAAATTACACAAATCCTGAGCAATTTGATTCTCAACAAGCCAAGCACAAAACCCAAATCAAGAAATGGAATACGATCTCCAGCTCAGAAGCTCCCTAGGGTTCCTGCTAGTACCACGACCTGCTCTGTGAAACAACTCCTCTCCCAACTCTTTTCACTATAAATTAGTTGTTCCTATTTTGTATATTTATAGGAGTGGAATCACACAGTATGTACTCTTGTGACTAATTTTTGTGAGGTTCATCTATGTTGTTGCATGTAGCCATGATCTATTCATGCTCATTACTGTACAGATATATTTCAATTTATTCATCTGTTTTATTAGGTGTGAACGTTTGGATTGTGGCTAGTCTGGGTAAGAGTAGAATAAGCATTCTTGACGCCCATTCATATGGGCGTCTTTGGTGCCCATATGAATGCACGTAGCTATTTCTGTTTGGGGTATACCCACAGGTGAAATTACTGGTTCAAATTCAATTGACACTTCCAGCTTTTCAAAGTGGTTGCTTCAGTTTACATTGGAACACTCAATGAGAAGTTCTGCTGTTGTACATCCTATACAATAATTGGTATTATCAGTTTTTTTATTTGTTATTTTTAGCCTTTCTAACATATGTATAGTGGTATTTCACCGTGGTTGTAATTCGTATTTCCCTGATGACTAATGACCATCTTTCATTCTTATCCTGGACGTTGGGATTCTGCTTTTGCAGTCAAATGCTCTACCATTGAGCTACACCCCCAGGATTCTACTTTTGGATAGTGCACGCTCAAGCCTTTCAACCATTTTCTAAATTGTGTTGTTAGTCTTTCTCTTATGGATGCATGGATCTTTACAAATTCTGCGTGTGAGTCATTTGAGCCATATGCGTGCTGCCAATCTTTTCTTCCAGTCTGGCTGGTCTCTTCACTCTCTGAATGAAGGGAGATTCTCAGTTTTGATGGATTCCAGTTTTGTAACCTCTTACCTGATGGTTAATGCTGTGTCCCACTTTTGCCTACCCCAAAGGTTTCATTTCTTTGATAGGTATAAAGTAATTCAAATTTTTATTTCAATTTGATAAATTGTGTTTTTGTAGAATTTGTCCATTTTATCTTTCTTTCTCTTTTTCTTGATTAGTTCTGCCAAGGAGTCTATCAATTTTATTAATCTTTTCAAAGAAACAACTTTTGTTGATTTTTCTCTATTGTATGTTTTTTATGTTTCTTTCCGCCTGTTTCTTTGGGTGTCATTTGCTATACTTTTTCAAACCTCTTGAAATTATATTTAAATCATCGATTTTCAGTCTTTTTTTCTACTGTATGAATTTAAGACTATGTAAATTTTCTCTTATAGTTGCATTCCACATGTGATGTGATGTATTTTCATTAACATTCAGTTCAAAAATATTTTTGAATTTCCTTTATGTTGCTTTTGTGATTCATGGTTTTCTAGCAGTATATTGCTTACTAAGACATATTTGGGAGTTTTCTCACTCTTTACTGTTAATAACTAGCTTAATTCCACAGTTGTTAGAGAACATACTCTTTATGATTGTAGTCCTTTAACATTCGTTAAGACTTGCTTTACAACCCAACATATGATTAGTTTTGATGGCTGGTTCATGTGTACTTGAAAATAATGTGAATTCTACAGTTGTTTAGTATCACGTTCTATATACATCAATTAGGTTAATGTTTATAATTTTGTAGTTCAAATCTTCTATATATGTTTTATTAATCTGCTTATTCTATCAGTGAAGGAGTAAATATGATATCTATAATTATAAATATATTTCTCCTGTCAAATTTTTCTTCAATTATTTGAGGCTGTCTTATTAAATGCATACAAATTGAAAATTGTTGTATCTTCCTAATGTATTGACCTTTTATCATTATGAAACTTACCTCTTTATCTCTGGAAATGCTTTTTGCTTTAATATTTACTGTATCTATTAATAGTATTAGAATAATTATCTCATCTTTCTTTTGGTCAGTATCTTCATGCTATATTTCTTCCTGTCATTTTTTTTCTCAAGTTTTCTGTAATCTTTTTTTTTTTTTTTTGAGACAGAGTCTCACTCTCTTGCCTGGGGCGAGTGCCGTGGCGTGACCCTAGCTCACTGCAACCTCAAACTCCTGGGCTCAAGCGATCCTACTGTCTCAGCCTCCCAAGTAGCTGGGACTACAGGCATGTGCCACCATGCCCGGCTAATTTTTTCTATATATATTTTTAGCTGTCCAATTAATTTCTTTCTATTTTTGGTAGAGATGGGGTCTCGCTCTTGCTCAGGCTGGTCTCGAACTCCTGAGCTCAGGGCGATCCGCCCGCCTCGGCCTCCCAGAGTGCTAGGATTACAGGCATGAGCCACCGCGCCCGGCCTAAGTTTTCTGTAATCTTATATTTAGAATGTATCTTTGTAAATGGTATATATGTGGGTTTTGATTTTTTTAAAAGCAATTGTGATAATCCTAGTCTTCTTGGATTATTTTGCCCATTTACATTTAATGCAAGTACCTTATATTTGTGTTTAAATCTACCAATCTAAGTATTTGTTTAATATGCTCCTTTTTGGCATATCTTTCTCTTATTTCTTACTTGTTTTTGAACTACTGGGGTATTTCTTATAATTTCATATTCAGCTCTAATAACTTATTAGTTATACTTCATTTTCATATTCTTGTAGTTGCTTCTGAAAAATTACAACATACATCTTTGACTTATATAATCTAATATAAATTAGCCTTTTTACTAGCTGAATAATGCAAGGACATTAGAATATTTGAACTCCTTTTATTATCTTCCTTTTTGAAATATTGTTATCATGTTTTAATTCTGCATATATTTTGAATTTCACAAACACACCAATATTTTATTTACTAAAAACCAACTTATATTTTTCTACTTATTTACCCTTTATATTACTGTTCATTCTTTCCTGTTTCTGTGCCTCCATGTGGGATAATTTTCCTTCTGATTAAAGTATTACTTTTATTTTAAAGATAGTACAGTTCTGCTGGTGACAATTTCTCTCATTTATTGTTTGTCTGAAAACATCTTTTTTGCATGAATTTTTTGAAGTACATTTTCGCTGAATGTAAAATCTTTATTGACGGTTATTTTCTTACAGCACTTTAAAGATAATGATATTTTGTTGTCTTTTTACATCTATTATAGTCTGTCAAAAGGTTAGCTGTCAGTATTACTTTTTTCTCCATTGAAAGAAATATGTATTTTTTCTCTGGCTGCTTTTAAAAACATTTCTTTGTCTTTACTTTTCAGCTGTTTTACTATGACATGCTGAATTGTGGTTTAATTTGTATTGACTGTACTTGTTACTTAAGCTTCTTGATTGATAACCATACCTCTTCAAATATTTCTTCTAACCCATTTGCTCTTCTCCTTTGGGACTCAAATTTATATATATGTATACATATATGTGTGTATATATACACACACACACATACATATATACACATGTGTGAATTTATATATATAATATATATAGAGTTTCTGTGCTTCTATTGACCTATTTTTTTAAGTTCATCAATCCTCTCTTCTGCACTAATCTACTATTATACCCATCTATTGACTTCTTAATTTCACTTATTGTATTTTAAATCATGTAATTTCTACTTCTTTTATAGAATGGAATTATCTGCTGAAATTCTCCATCCTACCTACTTTCTTGAATATTTCAGTCAAGTTATTTAAAATTCAATACCTGATAACTCCAGTATCTAGATCACTTCTAAGTCTATTTTCAGTGTTTTTCTCTTGGTTTTTGGTCATTTGTTATGGTCCTCCGGCATACTTAGTAATTTTTTTATTTAATTATGGACAACATGTATGAAAATTTTTAGAGATAATTTGAGGCTCTAGCTGGTGATTCCTCCAGAAAGGATTTCCTTTTACTTTCTGTGAGCAGATAAGAGTAGGAAAAGATGACTTTAAATCAGTCTCAGACCGAGTTGGTTCATAGTCGGGTTTCGGTCTTCCACGAGGGCTGGTCTGCGTTGCTTCCAAGGTTCCCTTACTCCTCGGATGCGGCTTCCCTGGGTCCTAACGGAAAGTCTGGTTGTGTTCACCAGGGCTCTTCTACCTCCGCAGACCTCAAATGTCACTTGCCTTCTCAGTCCCTTGACTCTGCTGAAAGCTCTGCGTGGCTTTCTGGCCCCTTAGCCAGTGCTCTCTGCTCAGATTCTTGGCCTCTCGTCCCTGTGCCCTGACAGTTTGGTAAATGTCTCTGTCGGGTATCAAAGCCTCACTTCAGAGAATGTCTCTTCTCTCCAGGATCCTGGATTCTCAGGTTTTGTCTGCCTCAG
The DNA here is from genome assembly GCA_004363605.1 of Indri indri. NCBI lineage: Eukaryota > Metazoa > Chordata > Mammalia > Primates > Indriidae > Indri > Indri indri. Next base: position 19,620 of record RJWJ010011465.1, read on the forward strand.
TAGCTCTTTGGCACCTTCAAATAGGTGAGGGGTTTTGTATTAAATCTTTATTCCAAAGCTATTCTAGATGAGAGGGTTGGTCTAGAAACTTGCCCCAATTATCATAAACAAAGGGAAAAATCTGGATTCGTTTTTTAATCTGGAGTTCCAGAAAAAAGCAGTAGGTATTGTGCATATGGAATTCATTCCGGCACAAAGCGTAATATTTTCATTAAAAATATGGTTGGGAGAAATATAATTGAATAGTTTGAGAGTACCCATCCCCTCTCGTAACCATTTGTTTCAAAATGAACTTATTTTATTAAAAAGTTTTAAATATTTTTAAGTGTCTCCTCCTCGATGTTGATAGTCAAGAAGCGACTCTAAATCCAAGCAAGCCCCACTGCGTAGTTAGAGGCAAGCTTCTCTGTCTCATTCCCTTCCCCGAGTCAACGTGACTATCCGGAGTTCCCTCAAGTCCTCTGGATCTTTTCATTTGTTTTTGGTAATTTGGTGGCTCCAGGTATGAAGTTAGGAAACACACCTTTGTGCTACTGTCTTTAGCCAGAAGTCCAATCGAAGTAAATATGTTTATCCAGTCCTCCAAGACGTCCATGAAGTATTTTGAGTCCTTTAGATGAAACTCTCCTGCTTTCATAAGAGTTTGTTTCCCTTAGGAGAGCCCTTTAAATTCAGATGTGCCTGTGTCTAAACACTGACCACATAATTACACATTCTGCTTGCTCAATAGAGATAAATCCAGAAAGCCAACCACATATTTCTTAGAAGATCGAACTCATTTCAATTATCTGACTCAAGTGACTTTTCTGGAGGGTGGAGTCTAAGACATTTTAACAACCAGATAAATCTTTGAAGATGATTAAATGTTTTTCCAAATAGTCCAAACTCTCTCTTTCCATGAAGCTTTTTATAGCCATTATGGCGAAATATGTAAGACTTGTTTTCTGTGATGCTGTAAAATCACATATCTGACAGTTTTCTCTGTGGCTGAGGTTTTAAATAAAACCAAATATACACCATGGGGATCTCTATCTCATGCTTTGTATAGAGGGATGGGGAATCCCAGTACGTAAAGAAATGGAATATTTGGAGAGTTTGGAGAGAATAGAACAGCGCAATTTCAGTGCACAGGTACCAGCAATTTCCAACTCTGTGAATAATGACATCACTCCCAATTACACCAGTTCCTGGTCTGTCTTGCCCCAGTCAACGCTTTGTCCAAGGGCTCCAAGGAGCTCTCTATTGCAAATTGCATTCCCAACTTCCCACCACGTAACTGAAGAGGGTTTAGCTGCAAAACAGCCAACACCCTCGTTCCACATTTATCTTCCCTTGGAAGGAGTGAGTTCATTGCTTTCGTCTCCTGCACCAAGGTCACAGAAAAACATGAAATCATCAACTAAAGCTCCTAGTGTTCAAATATCAGAGGCACTTGAAACAGCAGGTCTGTAGCTGGATTTCTTGACTAAAAGAGAGTGAAGGGAATCATTTTACAAATATAAGCAGTGATCTATAAATAGAATTCACCATCCAAATACTACAGTTCCAGCTAAAGAAAAAGGTGGTGTTGGCATTCCTGGATTTAATTGTTCATAGACAATAGGATGACATCTCTTACATTGTTGAAAATGCCCAGGCTGATTATAAACCGTGTGTGTAATGTCAAAACACCTGGATTTTTTTAAGTGAAAAAAAAAATGCGATCTGCCCTGTGGCCATTCTTCAAGTCACTCCTAGAGGTAGACCAGACAGCTGGATAATTTATTGCATTAATCACTCTTCCATAATTGTATGTGTGGTGTGTCGAGCCCCATCACCTCTGTGTGAGCCTCTGCGCAGATTCCGTGTCTCTGCTAACCCTGTGGATGTGCTCAAGGGTCCGCAGCGATTCAGTGGCAATAAAAGCAATTTTTCACTGCAGCTGGCAGAGACTTACCACTAAACCACTCCATAGCACGGCGGCCTCTGAAGACTTTATCCATCTGCTTCTGTTCAAAGATAATACCCTCACATTGAACAACAACTGCAAAGAGATAAAACACCTACTTTTTAAACTCTAAGAGTATAGCATTAGTGCACCCCCACAATGCAGTTTGCAGAATGAGAACTTAAGAGTCCAGAAAAAAGAAGTCAAGAGCAGCAAAGACGGAGCACGTTGGAAAATGAAATGTCCAAGCCTGTGCTGCACCGGGAAACCATTTCGTTCTGAACAATTTTAGAAATGAGATCATTGGGTCTTATGCACAGGTGGTTTCAAACACTGTCCACCTGGCCGGAGCCTGCCTTCATCTCAGGCCACATCTCAGAAGCTCTGTTTACCTCCAAACATGCCAACCTTTGTGATGACTTCTCACCAGTGCACGTTTCATTCCCTTCTCCCTGGACTGCCTTTCCCTTCTTTTGTGCCTGGAAAACTCCAATTTATCCTTCAACCTTTAAATTATAAGTCCCCCAGGCAGTTTGTTTTTTCCTCCTCTTGTCCCAACAGACATTAGACCTGCACTTAGCAAAGTATGATCACTCTGTCTTTTAGTCAGCTACTCACAATTTATCTCCCTAGTGCCATTTGAATGCTCTGATCTTTAGGCACATGTCCCTTTCATCACTGCCTCTAGGGCCAAGAACAGGGGTGACATGAAATGTTCAACTCAAGACAAACTTATTATTCATGCAGCAAATACTTATTACAGGCCTATTTCGGCTTCCACCATACTATTAATCTTTTATTCCATTTTATATACAGTTACCTGTATGCCATTATATTTGTATATATGTTATATTCTATTATGTATTCTATTGTTTACATATACACATCTGCTATTTTAACATATAATATGTAATATTCATCTTCTAGTGTGCTATATCATTATTTACTTCTTATTGTCACCTCCCCAAATTAGAATATAAGATCCTCAAGAAAAGAAATTGCCTCTTTCATCTCCTATTGTGGCCTTAGCACCCAGCCAGGCATGTAGCATATGCCCAAATAATTGATGAATAGGTGAATAAATGATAAATGCTTGACAACAGAGACAATCAGAAAATTAAAGATTCATGTTGTCGAAAAGGACTTTGGAAAGGATCGCATCCAACCCATGGGTTTTATAGATGAGGGACGCTGCTCAGGGCAGATAACAGATCCCAGACCAATCTCATTGTGGCACAAAATGCTGCTGTCGGTGAAAAATCAAGGCCCCACACTAACATAACCAGTCACGAATGATCCTGAAATTTATCATTTTGCTATGGTATGCTGAGAGCCGAGATGGTTGGAGTTAAAGTCCTTTTCAAAAGTGAATAAACTAATCTGCATAAACTGCAGAGAGCTCTGAATCTACTTCTCTATCAATCAAGTAAAAAAAAAAAGAAAAAGAAAAGAAAAACAAGATAACTCAATGTTAATAAATAATACATAAGGGAATCGTTAGAGTGGAGACGGGTTCAACTTATCCTGTGAGTTTTCTTTTTTAAAAAATGAAAGTAAGACAATGTTCCACCTCTCCAGTGTTCTGTGAGTTCATTCTTCTAAGTGGGATTAAACAAAATAATCCAGAATTGACTTAATATATTCATTTCTTTCCAGACTAAAATCTATTTCAGTTACAGACTAAATATCGGTTTGCCCTAGGTTGGCGGCATTTTATTTTTGCTGTTAACCTGCAGATCTGAGAAGGTAGCATTGTGCGAGAAGTGCCTTCTTCAGCCCGCCTCACCTGTGTGCCTGCGTGTGTGTGTGTTATCCGCTAGAACACGACGCTGCTGCTTTAGGAAGTGCGTTCATTCATCTACGTGCCTCCCCCCCAGACGCGCTCCATGCCGCCTCTCTGCCAGCCTCTGTGTCCGACTGGAGCGCAGGGTGGTGAGGGAGACAGAGTCCCCAACCTCATGAAGTTAAGGACTGAAGTGGGTGAGAGGCAACCAGCCAACCAGCAGACAGATCCATGATGACCCCTTGTAATAGACGGAACGGGGTGAAATCACCATGGGGGGGTGGGTACTGCATGGGCACCTGCTGTGGAGTTCAGGGAGGTCTTCTCGGAGGAGGTGACATTTAAGGTGACTGTGTTAATTTCCTGTGCCTGCCATAGCAAATTATTACAAATTGAGTGGCTTAAACAACTGATTTTTATTCACTCTGGAGGTCGGAAGTCCAAGATCAGGGTACTGGCAGGGTTCGTTCCTTCTAAGGACTGTGAAGCAGAACCTGTCCCAGGCCTGTCCCTCCCTTCCGATGGTTTGTTGCTGATCATTGGCATTCCTCGGCTTGCGGCTGCTTCACTCCCATCTCTGCCTTCATCTCCACGCGGCGTCCTCCCTGTGTGCACGTCTGTGTCCAAATTTCCTCTTTGTGTAAGGACACCGGTCGTATTGGATTAGGACCCACCATAATAACCTCATTCTAACTCTATTCCCTCTGTAAAGACCCTGTTTCCACCTAAGGTTACGCTCTGAGGGACCGAGGGTTAGGACGCCAACATATCTTTTTCAGGAGACACAATTCAAAGCCCAACAGTGGGACTTGGAAGGACACAGAGGCCGAGGGTCCCGCGAAGACCCGGGCTGGGAAGAGCAGGCCTGGAGCAGGCGAGAGGGGGCAGGCGCGTGGCTGGAGAGGGTGGCGGGGCCGAATAATGCGGCAAGGTGAGGGGCTGCACTTACTCCGAGTGCAGGCGCAGGACAGGGGCAGACACTAAAAGGCATACGCAGTAATGCTGCAAGACTCAGAGCCCCGCGCTGCTCAGGAATACGGTTGCCCACAGGGGTAAGTGACTGGCCAGGAGGTTGCTGGGGACACTGCCTCCAATGACATGTGACCCCCACCCCCACCTGTATCCTTCACAGAAGTGGAATAATACCAGCCACAGGGAACGACCATCAGTGGACATTCACATGGTAACGTTTAAGCTTAGGAAGCCCTTCCGCGCTCCACGTGCTCTCTCATGCTCGGACAGTCCATCAAAGACGGGCTGGTTCCCCTGCGCGGGTGAGGAAGCTGAGGCTAAGCGGTGCTGATCCCTTCCCCAAGGTCCCTGGGGAGCTCCGTGTTAAGACTCTGACCTCTGCATCTGCTTTCTCCTTGCGAATTCAAAGGGATGTCTTTCCTCAGTGCAGCAAGCGCCCATCGATAGCAGCAACTGTCATGGGTTCTTGTGAAAGGCTCGACCAGTCCCTCTACTGCTGCTGTCTGTTCACACTCCCTGGACTTGCTCTTCGTGCTCTGCGTTGTTAACCAAACATCCGATCTGAGATTTGAAAGCACCTGCTTTGCACCCAGGAGGGGCGGAGATCGCTCGGTGCCCTCCCACAGTCACTCCCGCCGGGTATCCCTCTCCTGGTGTGGAGACCGAGGCCCAGAGGGCGGAGGAGCTTGCCCAGACTAGATAGATCCCTCGCTCCCAACCCTCTGCGAGCCCCCACGAGGCCTGCGCTGCGCCAGTGGAACCCAATTCTCAGGGCAGTTCTGCCCGATTCAGCGGCCGCTGTTCTGTCCCGCTCAGCGGTCGTGCCCCGCAGGTCAGCTCCGCGGGATTCCTTGCCAGGCCCGTTCCTCCGGGAACATCCGTCCCGTCTTTCTTGTTACACTTGTGCACCAGGGGCTTGCTGAAGCGGCCCGGGTTTGTAACCTCCGTTCTGCACTGTACTTGAACTTACAAACTTCTATCACTGCCTGCAGCCCCTCACCTCACCCGCCTTTCTGTCCACATCGGAACGATGTTTTCTGCAAACCCTGGATATAAGTGCAGCATAAAAAAAATATCCTCTCTTGGTCTCACCAGGACAAGTTTAAGTCACCCTTTCTCCCTCCATAATCTCTTCAAATTAAAAAAGAGTGGGGGTCTTTTAGTAGCTACTGAATTTGATTAACAACCTTGGATTTTTGTTTTGCTAGGTCCAGTGGGCAAATACAGTAATCATTTTTTATAAGCAAAGACTAGATGAAAAATATTTTCATCCATACAACCAACTTTTTAAAGCTAATAATTATTAAGTGCTTGTCTGTGTGAGGCACTATCCAAAATGCTTTGAAAGTCTTAACTCATTTAATTCTCACAACAGCCCTATACATGAGAACTGCTATTGTGCCCATCTCATAGACAAGGAAACTGAGGCACAGAGAGGTTCAGGAGCATGCCTAAGGTTATAGCACGGTGGGGCAGGGATGTGAACCCAGAGCACCAGGTACCAGAGGCCAGCACTCAACCACTGTGCTCTACTCACCTTCCAAGTTCCCATCCTTTGTGCTGGGCCTACGGAAGTCCACAGTGACAGAAGCCAGGCCCCCAGCAAAGTAGGCTTCTGTCAGGAGACTCCAGCAAGTAAGTCAAAAACCTATGTTGAACACAGCAACGTTCTTGAAAAGATGTTAGCATTTCCACACTTTAATGCATTCGTGTACACACCTACTTTAAAATCTTCCTGAATCCCCATTAAGAGCTTATAACCGATACACCAATTATTAGATATCATGATTGAATTCCAGGTTTTACGTACCGGAGAATTTGGGCAAAGGCCTATAAAACAAGAAAAACTTTCGTTCATTAACCAGGGTCGTTTTTATATTAGTCCGCTATCTCTACATAACCATTTTTAAATCCTTTTTAATTTACGACGGTCGTTACTACAGGCCCATAATCATTAATGCAATAATGTGCTTCTTCAAGTTCACCAATCTTTGTGAATTTGATATACTTGTTCTGAGTTAACAGGGCTGGAAGCGGCCTTAGCTTTTTCGTTCACGCACTCGCCACACGCGTATCAAACACAGGCCGTGAGCTGGAGGCCGGAGCTTTAAACAAGACGGGCAAATTCCTGACTTGCTGAAACTTAGCCGGGAGGACAAATAGTAAAGTACTACAGGAGAGGTGGATCGTACATATAAATTCAGAGTGCTTTGGGAACGTGACCTGAGGGAAAAAGACCTAGTCAGGGTCTGGGAAGGTCAGGTCATGAAGTAACTTCTTGTCCTTTAAGTCTTGGCTCTGCTAGGTAAAGTGGGCAGAGGTGGTAACGGATAGTTCAATCTGGGCAGCGCGAACAGTGTGTGCAAATGCCCTGGGGCACACAGACCCTGCTTGAGGGACTGAGGAGGCAGGGCTGGGGCTGGCTTGGATAGTGTAAGCCAGGGATGGGTGGGAGAGGTGGCCCAGGCCCAGGGAGTCTGTTGCCAAATGACAGACTTCAGGAAGCCATGCACCTCCCTTAAAGTCCCCCAAGTCATTTCTCTGTCAGAATTAACTGGCTCTCTTCTTTCACTTGGGCTTCACCAGTGTCTTGTTCTCCCCTGAATCCCAGCATGTATTGCGTCGGCGTTATCAGCGTCCATCTCTGCCTCTTCCAAATGGGAGCTCCCGAGGCAAACACAGCTTCGTGTGTCATGGTCCCCCCTTCAGCCACAGAGTGGTGTGCAGAGAGGGAGCACAAGGAATATCCGTTGCTTTAAATCAAGTCTAACAAACAGGGCTCTTTCCCAGCATCTCCACAAACAGGAGCAGATGTCTTTGCTAACCGCCCCTGGACACATGGTTTCACTCAGGTCCAATTCAGCACGGTCAATCTAGGAATCAGAGCCAGAGTCATTTAGCCGTCCGGTTTATAGCAGCCAAGCATCGGCCTCCCACGTCGCGGGCACGGGGCCCTGGTGCTCAGAACAAAGTCTCAAGAGACCCCAGGGAACTGATTTGGCCACCTGTACCAGCCTCACACAGAAATGGTCAAAACACCTCGTTGCCTTCAGCTCCGGGAACTTGAAAAGACAAATCAATTAGAGGACAGCTGAGACTGGGGGCTCACTCTTCCTCAGGAAAATCTACTTTTAGTTTCTCTGGAGTCAAGGGTCCTGTGATTGCACTTGTTTTGTCGTTAGGGGCAGGAATCCACTTTGAACCAGCAGGAGCAAGCCCTGGAGCACACTGGCGCTCATCACGGGGGTTTCTGACTGCGCTGTGGCCGCACCCGGGGGCTCAGGCAACGTCGTCAGGACGCTCCGTCCGCAGCTGCCCCTCTCAGCTCTGCTCGTCTCTCTGTGCCGGCTTCCTTCTCTCCTCGCAGCAAGGAGGGTGCCCTCTGGCAGCCCTGAGCTCATGTCCTTGTGGCTTATACACACAGGAAGACGTACACACACCCTGTCTCCAGGTCCAAACGCTCATCTCATGGAAATACTCTGGTTTCGCTGGGTCACAGGGCCACCTCAAACCAGTCACTGCATCCCAGGGAGTGATGAGATGGCTGTCCTCCCCCAGGTCATATGCCCACCCCTGGGAGACTGAGGGGAAAAGTGAGGTCTGTGGTCGAAAGCACCAGCACAACCCCAGGGAGCCAGGTGGGGCGGTTGCCTGAAGAAAGAGATGCCCACAGATCGAGGCAACATGTCCCATCTGCTCCAGAACCCGTTCAGAGAGAACCAAGTCCCTTTAGCCAGGCCATCGTGTGAGCGTGCAACGCAGGGGTGTGCTGCAGCCAGCCCGCACTGCTTGGCAGCAGCCAACTGGCGCATGTCCTGCCGACTCTGCATGTGTGCAAGATATCACGTTGGTAGCTCGAAATTGGCCCCGGGGGGAATATTTACACCACAGAAATGGGCAAATGCTACAAATCAGGTTTTTTCCCTCCTCGAATTGCTGGTCGTTAAACATTTACCAGCACAACACCACTGTGGGTTGGTAACCATGCATCCCCACCTAAAGAAATGTGTGTGCATGTGTGTGTGTGCATGTGTATGTGTGTGCATGTGTATGTCTGTGCGTGTATGTGTGTGCATGTGTATGTGTGTGCGTGTGTGTGTGCGTGTGTGTGTGAAGAATTTAAGCCAAATTCTATTTAACTCTAAATGGTCCCTTTTACTGCCCACTTGGTGGCTGAACTCACCCTCTCCGCTGTCACCGTGGCTCTCCCTTGCCCCGTCTCTTTCTCAGCTGAGGACCTTGCCTCCTCTTTCTGATTCCAAATAGATCCCTCGGGAAGAGACAACAGAGCCATGGTCAACAGCAGGTTCCGGGTCCGGGCTGCCAAGTCTCTTCCTTCACTAAATTCAGCCCTAATCCCTGCAGACTCCCTGTCCGCACCCCTGCTGTAACACCCCTGAGACTGTCCCCCTGATGTCACTGTGCCCCCACCCCCCATGCTGTCTGCGCCCCCTCTGCTTTGGCATTTTGACCACACCCTCGTAAGCCTCCCACCTGTCTCAATTCTTTCCCAACACTCACGCCTCCTGGCTGGTTCTTTAAAAAATTCCTATTCATGGACCTAATGATCCCATTTCCTGGAATGAGAACCCAGACATGGATGAACAGACATACATAAAAACAGGATTCCCAGGAGGGCTCTGATCTGGGTGGTTCAGTTCTAGGTGTTATTTTCAAAAGAGGTTAGTTGCCAAACTTTCTGGGGTCCTTTGTCTTCCTTTATCTGAGTAACCCACACTACTGCCCTGTCTGGGAGGAATCTGGATGGTTTATTTTTCATCTTTGCACAAATCTTTTCTGTGTCTCTGCTGATGGGGCCACATCCCAGACCCTCTCATCTCTGTGGCCTCTTGAGATACTAGATTCCCCCAGACCTGGGAGGCATGTTGTACATCTTTGGGCAAAATGTGTCCTAAGATAATAGCTAATTGTCTTTGATTCTAAGACTAACCACACCCCTTTGCAATCTGTAGTTTTTATTTGCAAGTTTATGGGCTGTCACGTGTCCTCTATATCTACTCAGTATTTCATTCGCAAGCAAAGATGTCTGGGAGGCGACCTGGGAGCTTTCCTAGCTGGGCTTGGCTTGTCTGCCGCCAGCCGGCTCTGCTGGTTTAGTTGTACCCTTTCCCCACCTGAAGTTCTGAGTGGCTGATTTGTGAAATAAAATTGAAATTGCTCAATCTGTCTAAAAGATTTCTATGGGCTTAATACTTACCTATTTTTTTGAAGGAATTTTAATAGTGCCCCTGGGTTTTAAAATCAGCAGGCAACCTGCAATCAGGATTGCTGTATTTTCACCAATATCACACGTGGGGTATATATGTAAGAAGGAACTCAATACAATTTGCTGAATGAGTAAATTTTCATGGTAACTGGTAATTGCTGGTCTAGAAAAGCTCTCTTCCTTATGTTTCTGCTACTGAGTAAAAATGATTTCTGTATTTATAACAGACTAGACTCATTTCAAATGGAAATATTAATCTGTAATTGCCCTTGTACAAGAAGCATCAAGTTCAAGGCAGAAATAACAAAAGCCAGTTAACCATATGTTTCATACCTGCACAATTTACCTAAATAGAGATTGCCCAAAGAAGTTTTATTCGCAGTCTGAAAACTTCCTCGTAAGATTTTTAAAATATATTTCACAGACAAGATGTCGCAGCATCCTCCCAGGACTAATTCATATCAGGCCAAGAAAAATTACATTTTCCCATTTACATTCCAAAGTCTGAACTTTTATTTTATAAATGAATTTTCCCTCCAATTCCAAAAGCACTGGCTACATTACAAATTTTAATGCTACTATTATAGGATCATAATTTTAAAAACCCAGGGTTCTCCAAGGGCTACATCAGCATGCCATCTCTCCACTTTATTAAAATGAATGAACAGATGTACAATTTATTTCTGCCTAGCTATCATCTAAATTCATAAGCTATTTCTCATGTGTCTGAAATCCACGTTGGTTTCCCATTTTCTTTGCCTTAGAAAAAAAAAATTACACTCCCTCATTTATCACTCTGGGGACATAAACGAGAAGTCTACTCTCCACTTCATTCACTTTAGACTAATATCCTCGACACAATTTAAATCCCATCTCTTCAAGGCTATTCAATGAGAGCAAGGTGGTGGAACACCCAGCATCCAATTGAAAAACTCCTCGGCCGTCTATGAAGAAGATTGACAAGCTCAGTCCCATGAGCTTCCACCTTAGCAGATGCAGGTGGACAGAGTTTACAACAGCCTTGAATCCGTTCAGATGGATAAGGCAGTCTAGAACCATCCAAGCTGAAAGTCAGTGTCAATAATCGAAATGTATTTTAGCTTCCATTTTTTATAGAATCCTCATACCATGCTTATTTCCCATGTGCTACCTGTTACCAGCAGTAGGCTGCCGGTGGGAGGCAATTAACAGATTAATCTTGGGTTAATGGACATTTAGCCAAGCGCTGAAGACCCACGTGTTGATCTCAGACCTGATTTATATCCCTACACTACCATTTCCTGCCTGTGTGAGATTAGACATATTACTTAACCTCTCTGAGATCCGGCTTATTTATTAGTAAATTGGAGATAAACAGAACTACCTACCTTGTAATAAGGGTTAAATAAAGCAGAGCATTTCAATGCCAAGGTCACTAATATATGGCAAGCACAGTGCCTGACATGTCGTTCAATAAAGGGGCCATTGTAATGATCATGCATCCCAGCGAGGCATCCCTGCCCCATAACAGTTGGGCTAAAATTACAGCGCACCCCTCCTTCCTCAGTCCTGTGTTTGTTGGCCTGGTCCCAGGGAAATGTAAGGAGGCATTTGAAGGCTGCAAATGCAATCAATGCGTGTAACTTGGAAAGGAAACAGAATGAAGCCCTTGGGTTATCTGGCAGAATTCTGCTCCCTGAAGAATTCTGTTTATGAGATTCTGCCGGCACTGGGCAGTAAAACTTGCCTGTGTTTCTAGGTTGGCATGGAAATCTGCCCTGCATCTATAAATGCATCTCAGGTTTGGAGCTTTAATAAGATTTTGAGTGTTTGGGTCTTTTTCTTCTTTCCATGGCCCTATTCTTTGGAGAAAAACATCGCGTTCACTTCATTCGCCTGCGCCTCTCTGCGCACCCTGTAATTTCAAACGCGGCTTGTCTTTTGCCCACGTCACATTTTGGCGGGGGAAGGTAGGTTCTCCCGGTCTCTGGAAGATCCACGTAAAAATGATGGAGTTCTTTCATTTAGCAGAGATGTAGCTTCACAGGGACGGTGTCAACAGGGCAAGCTCCCCAGAGAGCAGTAAAGCTTGGGCAGGAAGGGAAGAGGGAAGTCACCTTCAGAGGAGGTGCTCCTTAGGAGGCACTGAAGCGCCGTTTGTCTGGGTCCACACGATAAAATGTTCTTAAAGGTAGCCAGCCGTGCTGACTCGCGCCAGCTCCTGGCAGAAGTCTATCTGTGTGCTTTGGCGATAGTCCCCTGATTAAAGCGTCCCCTGCTGCCACCAACGAGCTTGTCTGTTGTGGGTTAAGGGGCCCTTGACAATTCCTTTACCGCCACTTGACCAAATCATGTGTCAAGGTCGTGTTATTCACCAGCTGAGCAAAGTCATAAAGGAAGCTGTCCATGTGACCAGGCTTCTTTCAGGCTTTGAAATCCCCGTGAGAAAGCAAATGCCACTGACAGGAATGTGAGTTTGAGAGTACAGGATTTTTAAAAATAACAAACCCAATTATTTTGATCCGTGAAGTCTCAGAAGACAGATGCGGGGAGGAGACAAGTGGAGAGAAAGGAGAAGGGGCTTAATTTGCCTGGTTCCCAGTGGTTGCTCTGTCACACTGTTGGGTTGACTAGAGGGACAGTTTTTATTACCTCAAAATCCCAGTTTCACTTCCGAGTTCTTGGATTCACCAGGCAGGATGGGACGGCGTGGCAGGGATGGTTTGGGTAGCCGGTGACTCTTGGTTTCAGTCCATCTCCCTCAGTCGCCAGATCTTGGATATCGTGCAAGTTCCTCTGACTCTCTTGGCCTCAGTGCCCTCAGCTGTAAAATGGGGGAGTTGGTGAGGACAAGGTGCTAAGCGCTTTCTGTGTATTCTCCTGTTTAATTCTCATGATCTCTTTTTGAGGTGCCTTCTGCTAGTCACTCCAGTTCACAGATGAGGAAGCTGAGGGTTACCCAGGTTACAGCAGGTTACCTTCAAGGTCAGCCATGGTTGGTGACATCTTATCACCTTTGATCCCATATTGCTGAGTCTGATTAAGAGATACTCCATCACTCTTGGGTGAATAAAGGCTGTACCAATATTAATTTTATTGGCTAAAAACCCAAGAATTATCCCACGTGTGCAGTGGTTTCAGGGTGTTTCAACTCATGGTTGAAGAGCACATCCGAAGTTACTATTTTAAACGTATTAACATTAGTCTTTTGAAACTCCCGGTCACTTTCCAATAGACCCTCCAATTAGCTGGGTGAGCACAAAAGGCACATTGGCCAGATCAGGAAAGAGTTTGTTTTCATGTTGCACAGAGTGTTTTCTTATAGGGCTTCATTTCTCTAGTGAACATTTTTCTTGTTTCACTTTTACTGTTATGATCTTATTCACCCCGAGGGAAAACGGTATCTTGCTGGGCTACCTGCCCATCAGTGGAGGAGGCTTGGCTTCAGTGGGGAAACACACTCGCTTTCTACAGCGCTCCCTCTCATTGCTTTTAAATAAAAAACTGTTTATTGCCACCTCAAAGTGGGGTGCATTTGAATTGGGGTGCTGGGCCTGTACAATGCGTGGGAGCCCAACTGCAAAGTAGATTCCAGCATCAGTAGTTGGTCCCCCTTCGTGTTCATAGTAAAATGGGCCATGTGGCCCCAAAATGCATCAGTTCTGGCTTTAAAAAGGAAAGCAATGTAATTTTCTTAACTTCTAATTTTTAAATGACTACAGACTCACAGGAAGTTGCAAAAATGGTGCATAAAGCACCTTGAGCCCTTCTCTCATTTCCCGCCATGGTAACATCTCCTATAACTAGTACAATACCCAGACCAGGAAGTTCACACAGACACAATACCATTAACCAGACCTGGTGAAGTTTCCACCCATTTTCCCGTGCTTTTCTCTGTGTGTGTGTAGTTGTATGTATTTGATCACACATACACATACAGATTTGTGTAACTACCACCACCATCAAGACACAGGATGGCTGCACTATCACAGAAGGGCTGCCTCTTGCTACCCCTTAATAGTTGCACTCACCTTCCCCTCATCCCCTGGCCTTGTCCCCTGGCAACCACTAATCTATTCTCCACCTCTAGTTTTGTCAATTCAAGAATGGCACATAAATGGAATCATACAGTATGTAATTCTTTGAAATTAATTTTTTTCACTAAGTATAATGCCCTTCAGGTCCATCCAAGTAGTCGCATGTACCAATAGTTTGTTCTTTTTATTGCCGAGTAGTAATCCATGGTACGGATGTATCGGCGTTTATTTAACCAGTCACCATTTGGCTCGTTGCTAGCTGCTATGAACATTTGCGTACAAGTTTTTATGTGAACATAAGTTTTCATTTTTCTGGGGTAAGAGCCCAAGAGTACTAATTACTGGGTCATACGTTAAGGACACGTTAGTCTTGTGAGAAACTATTAAACTATTTTCCAGAGTAGATGTACCCTTTCTATTGTCCCCAGCAATGTATGAGAAATCCAGTTTCTCCACATCCTCACCAGCGTTTGGTGTTATCGCTATTTTAAATGGTAGCCTTTCTGATAGGTGTGTTCTAATATCTCATTGTGATTTTAATTTGAATTTCCCTAATGACGAATGATATCAAACATCTTTTCACGTGCTGTATTCTCTTTGGTGAAATGTCTAATCATCTCTTTTGCCATTTTCTAATTTAATTGTTTTTACCACTGAGTTTTGAGAATTGTTTATATAGAATCTACATATAAGTCCTTTGTCAGAGATACGGCTTGAAAATATTTCTGCCAGCCTGTGGGTTATCTTTTTATCCTCTTAATAGAGTATTTCACAAAACAAAAGTTTTTAATTTTGTTAAAATCCAACGTATAATCTTTTCTTCCACAGATTGTGCTTTTTGTGTCAATGCTAAGAATCCTTTGTCTATGTGTTCAAGATTTTCTCCTCTGTTTTCTTCTAAAAGTTTTATAGTTCTATGGTTTACATTTACATTCATGATCCATTTTGAACTGACTTTGGTATAAGGTGTGAGGTTCAGGTTGAGGTCATTTATTTGCCCATGAATGCGCAATTGCTCCACTACCATGTTAGAAGGGGCTGTCCTTCTTCTGTTGGGTTGCTATCGTGCTTTTACAAAAAAAAAAAAAAAAAATCATTTGGGTGCATTTGTGCCCATCTGCTTCTGGGTTCTCTACTCTCTCCCGTGGACTTTTGTCTCCCCCTCCACCGCCACCCTGCCTTGGTTACTGAGCTGTAGCTTAGGGCTTAACATCAAGTAGAGTGATTCCTCCTGCTTTATTCTTCTTTGCCAGAAGTATTTTATAAAACAATTTTAAATGTACTTTGAATTCAATAGCATTTTATCCCCTCCAAAATTATTTTTTCTGATTAAAACATAATGTTTCCATTGTAAAGAAACATTAAAATGTCATAAACATCTAATAGAAAAAGTTAACAGATCTCTCCCCTCACCTGAGAGATGACTACTATTATGTTTATTTTTCCCCCTGTGTACATATCAAGTCCTACTTTTTTATTTACAAAAATGAGAACATACTATGTTCACTGTATCACAATCCATATCGGGATTTTTGTCTTTTTCCTTGTCTGTAAAATGGGAGAAATATAATAATACTCTGTATTTCTTTGGTCTGTGGGAAAGATCGAGTGATATAATTCATGTAGAAAGTTTAGCCCAATGTCTTTGTTGCTGTTATTTTTATTTTTCCCTCTCTGGCTTTTGCTACCTGCTTTGGGAGATCTTGGCCTTTCCTTATGGCAGCAAAAGGCAGAGAAACCCTCCATAATGTTTAGCAGTCCAAGGAAATTTGCAGAAGCCATTGGGATAATGGGTTCTTCCAACTCCCAGTTCAGGTTTCCTTCCAACCGGCACGAACGAGACTCGTCGTATCACGACTTCTTAGTTTTCTGACGTTAGTGGTGATGTTGAGCAGGTCAGCAGCATCCCAGAGTTTCCAAAGCTCCTTCATATTCGGTTCAAGCTGAATCCAGTGATTCTGACCCACTCGTTCACTGCACAGCCACCCGCCCCCCATAATTGCTACCCAACCCCTCCTCTAGGCGGGAGCCCCCCAGGAAGATGCTGCTCCACCCCTAGAGACTGGTGAACTTGCATGTGGCTTGTGTCATCTTCCTGTCTTTAACCTGAGCTGTAACCAGAGCAACGGGGAGCAGAGCCCACCAGGTCAGCCCCTGCCCCTCCAATGAGCGAATCCAGCTGCGTCCTTGGCCCCCACAGCCTAAGAACATAAAATTCCGTAAGCTCCTTCTCTTTCTCTCTGCTCAGCCTTCAGATGTGCCCCTCAAATGGCCCATGTTTTCCCGCTTTCGTTAACTGAACAATTTCATTTCCGCTAAGTAAACCCAAGGCATTTCCATAGTCCAATGCAACAGATTTACCTGCTGACCCATCATAACAAACAATTTACTGCTTCATTCCTTTCGGTGGCTCCATGTTGTGCTCTGTTCTGTGGATATCCCGCCATTTGACGAGCCCCCATCAATGGGCAATTTGGTGGCTTCTGATTTCCCCTTTTTATAAATATACAGCAGTAAAAACCCTTGACTGTGCATCTTCGTGTACATGTATGAAAGTCTTTGGTAGATAAACCCTCAAAAGTGAAATTCCTGGCCCCAAAAAGTATGAGTGTTTTACATTGCAGTTTATAGCCCTTTTTCTAACATGATCCGAGTGCTTTCCAGTTACTTTCCCCTTCGTCTCCCTGAGCTATGCTGGTTTCTGTCCTTGCATAGATCTCTCCCCCGCACTGCTGCAAATGGGCTCCAGTGGATACACAGAGGACAAAGTTCATGGTCCAGAGAAGCGCCTGGTACTCTGGCGCGGAGCAGAGGTTGAATTCTAGACCTGCCAAAGGGCCCACATCAGTAGTGAGGGCCCCTGGAAAAATGGGCTTCCCAGGGGCCACACCAGCCGGATGGGGACTAATATCCTCCGGGCCTCCATGGGCATGGACTTGAACCTACAGCTCTGAAAGGTGCTGGGGGAGGTGGAGACACAGAAGGAGCAGACAGGAGCAGATGTGAAGTTTGCTTCATAGCTTGTGACTCATCTAGAATCCAGGGACTGCTAATCGTGGGGCAGGCACTGAATATTCTAGGCTCCCCTCTGTTTGGGACGTAGAACCTGGAAGCTCCCCACTCTTGACCCTAACTCCATCCCTGGGCTTCCTTCTACCCACCCCTGAGTCATGCTGGTCCACACCTAGGCCTCTCCCATCCCAGGGCTACATTAAATCAAAAGTGGGACCGCATCAAACCCTTCCCCCGCACCCTCAAATGCGGCATCGCAGAAACCTTCGCAGGTTCCCCTGCTCCACCCCCGTCACGGCAGCACCTGAGCTGCCACCACAAGAGCCGGGCGCATATAGCTTGCTAGCCCCTGCGGGTGGCCTCTTAGCCGTGGTGCAGTCAGATCACAGAGTATGTGGGAAGGGGCAAAAAACAGGAGAGAGAGCATCATTTCCTGTAAATTCAGCACAGACTTGGTGTGCTTAGACCATGGAAATACTAAAGAAGTCAAAAGGACCCTCCTTCTATCATATGCAAGGAAAAGGGAGGCAAAAATTGTGTTGAAAATCCTTCTGCCATTACTTAGAAGATAGACCACAGAACGTCTTTTCCTGTTCTTAAACTGCAGCCGCGTGAGCTGGAGGAAGTGCCTACTGTAGCTCCACATTTAGCCTCGCACCCCTGGGAGAAGTCTTGGGGCTGTACGGATTGGAACAGTGTGGCGCGAGTGTGCGATGCTTTCTCACTGTGCCCCTGGGGAACTTTTCCTTCCAACACAGTATGGGACCATACGTGGAAGCCGCCAAGGGGGCTGCACACAGACTCTAGGCCCAGACCAACCTGGGCGTGATCCTGTCTCTCCACTCCCTAACTCGCTACCCTGGGCAAGTGCCTGCACTTCTGTGTGCCTCAGTTTCCTCACCTGTAATTCAGAGCGCATAACAGAACCCACCCCACTGGGTGAGCAATCAGCCCAGGTGATGACATGGAGGAAGCAAGTGCTAGCTGTGATTATCACCGTTCCACTAATAATATTTCCAGTGCTGCTGTTTTACAGAGCATGGCTTTCTTTAGAATGCAGTCATGTTTGCACCCTGCCATTCGAGTTTGCTCAGTTCCCCAAAATCCCTATCCTACAGCCTGTTCCAGCAACTCCAGGGCCACGAGACCTTGTCTGGTGGCCTCTTTTCTTGCTGCTTGTACTAGAAAAAGTCAGCGCCCACTATCACCTTTACCTGCTAATAATCCTGGAACTTACAGCCCACCTCTTGGCATTATTTATTTTTCTTTTCTTCCCTGGAGGTCTATGCCACACAGCTAGGACTTCAGGCTGCTCTCTTCCATGAGTCTTAAATTTGCTAACATTCCACCCTTACCCTGCCTGCGGAAAGTATAACGTTGTTCACAGGTGACCCAGGCAAGCTTACCTTGTTGTTTTGTTTGTGGCAGTTTCTCCTCCATTTCTCTTATGCTATGCTAAATCGTAGCAACGATGGTAGATGTTGACTCACTTTGGAAACACTTTCTCCCTGCAAAAGGTGTGTGTGTGTGTGTGTGTGTGTGTGTTGCATTGAACTACTTATGAGCTTGGCTTCCTTGAAACCTGAGGGTCAGGGGTCTCTGTCTCCACTCAGAAATTGCTATTATGGACAGAGAAGGAAGATCAGTGGGTTTTTCCACATGCAGGGATACCTAGAACGTGTCTCCCCCTCAAATGGCCCATCTTTTTATCCTTAACAACAATAACGTCAGTGGCACATGAAGTGGTGTCCACTGGGTGGGGATTAGCATTGGTGCTGTTTTGGGGGGTGTCTATAGGAAGCCCCACAGCTAAATAGGAAAAGATGCTGTTCAGGTGACCCAGGTGACTGGTTGTTCCATGAAGTTAACAGCCACCATCCCTGTTATGGTCCCTATTACAATCCCAGTGCAATGGGGACGTTATAAACACACGTCTGAGATATATCACAAACACAATCCTAAGCACGTAATAGCATTTTCCCAGTTCTTCACATAAGGTAGCTAGAGGCTTATGACCACGAATTTTTGTTGGTTCCCTGCCTCAGAACCTCTCCTTAAATATTCCCTCAAGGAACGTTTTGAATTCAGGATTTTGGAATGACAACAGAAGCACAAGTGAATGGGACCCAAACCTACACCTTGGAAGGACCCACGTGAGGTTACAAAATGCAGATGCCTCATTGTCCAAACATCCAATTTACACAAACCTGGCTGTATGTTCCCAGAGTCACATGTGTATCTTTCCTGCAAGGTGACGCAGAGAGCAAGCCAGGGGGTGGTCTTGAGGCACAATAGCCTCTCAGGAGAACCTTCCATATGGGCTCTTATTTTTAAGGGCCATTTTGAGTAAATGCAAGTTTGCCTAATGCACTGATTTTAGAAACTAGAAAAAAGATCGGGCTTCATGGTAGTTAATGTAAAGGCAGCACCCAGTGGCTTGCCAGACTCTTTCCTGGGTGGTGGCATCGTCACCGTCACACTCACACGCACACCCCAGGTCCCAGGCTTAGTCACTGAATTCTCAGTCCCTCTACCTGCGGTTGCTCAAAGTGTCAGACGGGATGGAGGTCTCGACCTGTGGGTTTCTGTGGGTACGGAAACTTCCGTTCTTGGTTTCTACTGCCACAGACCCCTGGGAGCTGGGAATGCCGCGGCAAAGCTCCTCGTCTGCGGATTGTCTTGTTTAAGAAAAAGAAAAATTCTCATGCAGAAATCGAGTGCTTATTTTTCTCTATTTCTCTTTTATTCTCTCTCTCTCTCTCTCTCACGCACGCGCGCGCACACACACACACACACACACACACACACACACACACACACTCTCTCTCCCTCCTGTGGTCCCTGGCAATTCCTACTAGAACTGAAGTGGGACACCTTGTCACCAAGGAGGGAAATTCAAGCTGAAAGAGCCCACCTTTTTACTTAAAATCCCTTCACTCTGTGAGTGTTCCCGTTTTCCGCATGTATTAAAATTCCAGCCCGCTCGCCCGCTTCCCTCCCCGCAGGTTAGAGCAGCGCGGGCTGCTGGAGTGCGCCTTCCTGCTCTGCGTGGGCTTCATAAAACGCACGCTTGGCACCTGTCCAATCAGACCCGATACGGATTTTTGAACAGTGTGTTTTCTACTGTAATTACATCTCAGCAATGACCAATTACATCGTTCCTTGATTGCAAATAAATTTACATTGCTTATTTTGGTGCTCCCCGACCTCATAGCATCTTTCAATATACTTAATGCTCTTTAGTCACACAGTGGGAGGTGAGGAAATGCAGGGCCCCTCGGGAAGGGAATGAGGGGGTGGGAGCGTCGAGGGTTGCTTTTTCTTGGCTGTGTGTGTTGTTGTTGTTTAACTGGAAAGTCTTGAACATGTTTATAGACTTGGGAGGGATAAGTGGGTGGACGGGGAAGCAGGAAGGAAAGGGTTAGGCATCCAGGAGTGGACAGTGGGTGGGCCCCAGGGCTGGGGTTCACTTGCACAGAAAGGGAGACAGCCCCCTGTAGCCAGGGGAAAGAGACGAGAACAGGAGAAGGGGTTTGCAGGTTTCAGGTTGGGGTTGCTGAACCTGCATTCCTGGACTCTCTTTCCCTGAGGGTCGAGCAGCAAAGTCAGCTGCTGGGAGTAGACAGAAGGGGTCTAGAGTGGACTTCTCAACCTCGATGGGACACCCAGCCACCGGGGGGTCTGATTAGAGCGGGGCCCAGAGTCAACGTTTCCAATCAGCTGATGGGTGACACTGATGCTGCTGGTCCAAGGACCACACTTTGAGCAGGGAGGGTACAGTGAGAGGGGAGATGGACCACAGATAGTAATTCCTCATTGCCAAATAAGCTGCAGTCTGAACAAGTTCCAATTGGAACAAATGGAAAGTGCCCTGTTCTAATTTTCCGGGGCCAGTGAGATGGCCCCGAGGGTGACAGAGCTGCCTCTTTTTGAGCCCCCGCTCCTTGGGAGGACGGCGGAACTGCACCAGATGCGCAACCAGGATCTGTTAGTTGTACCTGAGTCAACTCAGCACCCACAGGTGTGAAATGTATTTATCGAAGAGTCAGGGAGAACAGAAAGCAAGACAAACTACCTTTCTTCTTTTATAAAAGGGATTATCACTTGCTAATTCAGAAATTGTAGAGTAATGAAAACTACATCAATAATTTTCATAATAATTATAGCCTTTAGTTTTACCCTTGAATGTTTTCCTGGCAATGTCTGATTCAATTACCCCAGAAAATGTTATTATGCTATTTCAGTGTTTTCCAGTGAAGTTTGAGTCTAGGATCAACTTGCTGGTAAATCTTGTCCTGGGGCTTGTAGTCTTCTGTTCCCAGGCAAATGACGTTCCCAGGGCAGGGAGCCCTGTCATGCATGGTGTAGCTAGGTTAGTGACTCAGCCAGGGAGGACTCTCTCTCTCTCTCTCTCTCACACACACACACACACACACACACACACACACACACACACACACACACAATGTCTGGAGACATTTTTGATTGTTACAACTTGGGCGATGCTACTGGCATCTAGCAGGTAGGAGACAAGGATGCTGCTAACATCTCACTGCGCACAGGGCAGCCCCCGCCCAACAAGCAATTATCTAGCCCAAAATGTCAATAATGGTGAGGCTGCAGAACCCTAAGTTAGATTAAGAATACAATTAGGAAATAAAAAGTATTGGTCAGGACACTTCTGGTTATATGTGACACTCAGCTCTAAGTAGTTTAGATGACAAAGGAACTTTCTATTGGCAGGAATATTATTTAGTGAGAGACTAGGCTACTATAACAAAAAGACTCCAAAGAATAAAGTTTATTTCTTTGTTCATGTTCCTTATAATGATGTTCACTGTAGCAAACTTCATTTCTTTGTTCATTTTATTCATATCCATTATAACAATGTGCATTATATTGTTTAGTATGTGCTTGGCATTCATCTAAGCATTTGATAAAAATTTCCATTTAATTATCATCATAATCCTATAATGGTACTATTATTTTTCTCATTTTGCAGATGAGAAAATTAAGACACAGAGAGGTTAAGTGACTCACCGAAGGTCACACAGCCAATGTGATACAGCTCATGTGGCGTTAAACATGAGTCGTTTTACTCGTTGGTCTTTTTCAAAGTCACAGAGTGCCATTAGGGCACCCATCTCCCCACACAGACTTCCATTGTGCTACTCCACCCTGGAGTCAGAGCCCAGAAGGGACCCAGAATGATTTTCCTAATCTTCCCCCGCTGTCCCATGGAGCCTGATTCCCAAGAGAATGTTTCTCATCCATCTCTTCTCCCAGTGGGACACAGAAACTCCATAAGCCACCTCTGGAAGAAATCTGCAGCTGTGCTGATGGGAATTACAGTAGGGCCCATGGGGTCTATTTGAAACCCGAATCAATGGTGCAAACACAGAGAATGGATTTAGAGCAGTTTCTTCTGACTAAGATATTTGGGATTTAAATATAAATTAGAAGCTGAAAGTCAATTCCATGTATGAATTTGTACAAATCCCTTGTAATGAAAGCAGAAGGTTTCTCTTACCCCATTTGTACTTGGCGTTAGCATCAAGAGCCTAATCAAGTGTGTCGATGTCCCCGCAGCTCGGGAGATTAAAGATGTGCTTGCTCTAGTTAGAATGGGCTGGAAGTGGCACGCAGGGAGGGGCGCGCATGCTCCGTGGGCTCCAGGGGGTCTGTCTAGTTGCTGCATTAGCCTGAGCAACACCCCATGGAAATTCGGAAGAAGGCAGCTCCTTGCTGTGGTTCAGTCAAAGGTTTTGAAAGAGATAAGGCTCTCATCATACTCTCCTTCCCAGCCCCTCATGTCATTCGAAAAGGGTGGCCTCATTCTTGAGCACTGCCTCGCCTCGCCTCGCCGAGGAGCCAGAGGAACACTCTGGCCTCAGGTGTTCAAAAGGGGCAGCCCAGGGCCACGTGTGTGGGGACGGAAGACTCGAATCCCCAGCTCCTAAAACAGAGTCACCCTGTGACCTAGCGACTCCACTCCTGGGTATAAACCCAAGAGAATGAAAACATAGACCCTCATGAAACTTGGACGTGAACGTTCCCGGCAGCATTATTCACAGTAGCCAAAAAGTGGAAACAAACCAAATGTCCATCAACTGAGGAGTGGATAAGCAAAATGTGGTCTGCCCACATCATGGAATATTTTCCAGCCACTGATCCATGCTACACTGTGGGTGAACCGTGAACACGGGTGCTCAGTGAAGGCAGCCAACACAAAGGGCCACATATTGCATGATTCCATTCACATGAAATGCCCAGAAGAGGCAAATCCTCTGAGACAGAAAGTAGAAGAGCGGTTGCCAGGGGCTAGGAGGAGCCGAAGAGTGGGGAGTGGCTGCCAAGGGGGAATGAGGTTTCTTTCCGAGGTGATACAGTGTTCTAAAATTGATGGTGGCGATGGTTGCATAACTCTGTGAATGTACTAAAATCCATTCAGTTATACACCTTCAATGGGTGAAGGTTAAGGTCTGTGAATTATATCTCAATACAGCTGTTACCAAAAATACGCACAGCATCATGTCTGCAGACAACAGGTGACGTCGCCCAAAGGGCCACCTTTCTAGGGTGAACTTGAGATCTGAAGTTTTGAAAAATCATGCGCTGATTGGGCTTAGAATGCATTTTTTTCCTCCTTAGCTCAGAAATCAAACCAGAGTGGGCAAAATCTTAATTCTAGGAAAAGAACTCTCAAAAGATGAGAAAACAGAGCTTAATCTATAGAAACTCCAGTCCTAGCTCCTAGAATCAAGAACTATAGCTTATTTTTAATATCACCAGCATCTCCTGGCACTTAGATGTTGAGGAGTTGATAGGAGATGGTACCTAGGAGGTAGATAAAGAATTAATTTGTTAGAAGGATGTTCAGGAAGGAAGGAATCACTTAAGAATTCTCTTGCCCTGCTTTATTTTTCTTCAAAGAACTCAACAAGCATGGCTTTTTATTATTTATGCATTTGTGTATTGTCTCACTCCCACGTAGGAATAAAACTTATGAGAGCAGGGACCTCCTATGTTCAGTCCACTGCTGTGTGTCCAGTGTCAAGAGCAGAGCTCAGCACAGCATCACGCGCCATAACTATCTGTGGAATGCATGAATAGGGGAAAGAAAGCTTCAGTGGGGGAATAGAGAAACGGATAGTGGTTGTGAAACTGTCACATGGAGAGTGAATGAGGGACTAGGAACATACACCTGGAGAAGGAACAAATGGGTGTGATAATGAATGCACAACCAGGAGAATTAACACATGGATGGGGATGGAGGCACGGGTGGGAGATGAATGAATCATTAGGACAGAGACAGGCAGCCACCATGACTGAGTCTGCTCTGGCTCTTTTTGCATCTGTGAGCATGTCTGGGGGGAAGGGTCTCTCCTGCATCCTCACATCATGGGGCTTGTCTGAACATCAAGATGTAGCCCGTGGTTAGGACATCCCTGAATTCAGCAAAGGAAGGCAAGTGGGGCAGGTCAGGAGATCGGGACTGGCAGGGGTCCCCTCCAAAACGATGTGCAAGAAGGGACCTGAGCCAGACACTGGGCAAGATGGCAGGATCACTGGCCCAGGGGAGAAGGCCACAAGAGGTCACAAGAAGAGTCTTCTCCTTTGAGATGACTAGCAGGCTGTGAGTCCAGCTCATTGTACAGAAATAGCCATATGAGTGACTTAAAGTGTGTTAATTCCTTCAATACAGGATAGTTTATCTGTAGTGTCACCCTGTAGCTGTCCTTGTTCCTGAGCCAGGTGTCCTGACTCCATGTCTCTGGAACAATGAGTGGCATTATTTAGACACACAGAGTGTCCCCATAGGCCCCCAAGAAGACAGGCTGCTTCTTTTCCGGGATTTCCACTCTGATCCCATTGGGATAGCTGCCAGGTGCATGACTAGGCAGAAG
>RJWJ010011466.1:0-43891 GCA_004363605.1 Indri indri
TTTGAGCACCCTTAATTCCCCTCTCTTGTCTGATTGCTCTGACAAGGACTTCCAGCCCTATGTTGAATAGAAGTGGAGATAGTGGGCAACCTTGTCTGGTTACAGTTCTAAGCAAGAACTTAGATTTTTCTCCATTCAGTATGATATTGGTTGTGGGTTTGTTCATACATGGCTTTAATAATTTTAAGGTATGTCCTATCTATGTCTATTTCGTTAAGAGTTTTTATCATAAAAGTGTGCTGGATTTTGTCAAATGCTTTTTCTATGTCTATTGAGAGAATCATATGGTCTTTGTTCTCGCTTTTATTTATGTGTTGAATTGCATTTATGGATTTGTATATGTTGAACCATCCTTGCATCTCTGGGATAAAGCCAAATGCTTGTTTTAGTTCTCACCATCATTTTCCGTACGGTGATTATTTAGTACAATAATGAAATATCTAGATCAGCACCCTGAAAATGAAAAAAGAAAAAAAAAGTACTAATTAGTATGGAATGGCTTTTGTGATCTGAAAGTCATTCAAAACTAAACTCCTTTATTTTAGGGTAGAGAGAACATTGATCATGATCTAATTACTATCACCAAGCATAAAAGCAGTAGCAGAGAAAATTGGTCTGTTATTTTCACTATTTTAAATGCACACCACAGTGTAAGACATAAACAATGTACACATTTGTTACCCATAGTTTTTAAGATTATCTATAGCTATTTGGTTTATGGCTTGAGAGTTTTGTGTTGATAATGGAAATGATTTATATGCATTAAACAATGTGTGATGATGCTGCCTCTTTGTTGAGGATTTGAACACTTGAGTGGTTTGAAAATTTTTATTAGGTCAAGTCATTTATTACATCAAATTGTTTAAGAAAATGCAAGCTTGCATAATAAAGAGTTAAAAAATCTGCATTAAATTAAACTAATTTTGAGGAAAGTGTGAAACAATCTCTTAGAAATTGTGGGTAATAAATATTAACCATAACATATCTTTCAATTAAGAAAATATAATCGTTGAAGAAATGTTTTAAAAGAATTTTGATTTTTATAATGCTATGAAATATGTCTGACATTCTAGAGGTATGTATAATTGCACAAAGAGAAAAATTGGAGATACAGATGAGGCATAGTTATTCCACACAAGTATTAAGATAGTTGAAATAAACTGAAATATACTTACTGAAAATTTTCAAATATGGATGTATTATATGTGAGACATTATTTTATAAGTATCTTTATTCTCTTTCTGATTGTATTGATTATTTTTCCTATATATATTTCGAAAATTTCATACCATTCACTCTGATGAAATTACATGGAATTGCAGCTGAAATGTGTCATGGTCAGCAAGCACAGTTGGGATTGCAGAAAAGGAATTGACAAGAAGAGACCAAGATGTGCCTATGTAAGGAAATATCTTACTGTTTAAAATATCTATCAGTGTTTGATTGTGTGTGCATGCATGTGTGTCTGTGAATGTGGAAGTTTGTAGTATGAGACATAATTCTCAAAGAGTTAAATAATATTGTGTAGAATATATGAACTTATAAAAATCTCACCTTAAAGGATTTGCAAGAAAAGCCAAGGGTATAATTCCAATGGAAAATGCTAAAAGTCTTTTTGAAGGAAATAATGTAAAATGTACAAAATTGGGATAGTATTTCTGTGAATGGGTAGAAATATTGAAAGAAGAAAGCCTGAGATGCTAGAAGTAAAATATTTTACATGAACTAAGGTCACACCATAACTGAAGTGAATTTTCCATTGCTTCCAGGATCACCATGTCACTGTACAGATTTAAGTACTTGGTGATATCTAAATAAATGTATTATAGTCAAAAATATTATCAAATATGTTGCTTTAAATTAATTAAAAGCTATCGCTATATGTAGTACAAATGCTTTAAAGAAAAAAACACTCTAAATATTTAACACATTATGTATGCCCTTGCTCCATTTTTATAGATTTTGTTCTTGTTCCTTATAAATAACATACAGAAGCACTGAAGGATAGAAAGTCTCAGACTATAACACAGGAAAGAAATCCATAATCTGGAAAGCCCTTTTTGCTATGAGAAAAACACACTTTAGGTCATTGCTGGGAAGCATCTGACATAGATATAAACCTAAGCAACAGCAAGAAATTAAGCTGCTCTGTTTCACCAGCAAACCATGGGCCAAATGAATGTTTACAGTTGTAAACACTTGAGATTTTAGGGACTGTCACCTATCATTATTACAATAATATTTGACTAAAACAAATCCATGGTTGCACTTCTAGGAGAAAAATTGTGTTTTATCTTTATTGTTCTATGCAAGGGAAGTCTCACTTCATTTATCTCTTTTTACCCTTTTATTTTATCTATTTATTTGTTTATTTTTATTCTCAATTCATTACCACCTGATGACCACTATTTCAAGGTGTTTACTATATATTCATTTATCTTATGTTTTTTAACAAAAATTAATACTCCTTTGCATGAATACAAAATTAATTTTCATATATAATGCTATATATCTTATTCTATTGTTTGCTTTTTCCTCACCTAAATGTTTCATTCATATTGTTCTGTATATATCTGATACATTGCTTCAAACTGTTTCATAGCATCCTAGAGTGTGCACCTAAAACATCTTACATACTCTCCATTATCCTCGTGATGGGACAGAATATTTATATGCAAGTTATCACTTAAATTTTACCAGATCCTTTGCTTCTAAATTTTTAGTATGTAAAAGATATTCCCCTCTACAAGAGGGGTGTGTGTTTGAGTGATCTATCCTATTTTAAGCACTTGACTAATATATTAGATGGTAAGGATTCAAGAGACTCACTCTTCTTAACCAAAGTTCATGTTTGATTTTTCTGGAAAGTAAGACGTCTAAAGGAATGATAGGTGGAATACTGAGAACAAATTTTCTTGGTAGTTATATTTTAATATAGTCTGTATGCTATAATTTCCATGTATGCAATTTATTTTTAAAGAGAAGTTATAATAAAAGAAGTATAGACAATGAATAATACCATGTGTATTTCATACATTGATGAATAATTGGCCCTATAAGAGTAAGGTAGAGTTAATGGCCTCTATTCAAGAGAAAAAAATAGCTATGAATAAGCTGGAACCATTCATTGGTTAAAATGTTTCAGTCTGTTATTGTAAATAGTCCTTGTCACACATAAAGATGGCATTTATAAAACAATCCTTATACTAACAAAACATACCAACTTACTCCATTTACCTTTGTAGCTTCAGATGTTGCTTGATGTAAAACGTAGTTATGAGTTAAAACATAAAAGAAAGAAAAAGCTTTTATGTTCTTACCGCTAGAAGAACAGCCTTTTGCTTGCTCAATTCATGTTTTGGCATAATTTAATTCATAAAACTGACAGTTCAGTTTTGTCTTAGATAAATCATCTTGTAGTATTGATAACTCTGAGTCTGATAAGAACTAGAGAAATGAAAGCTACCAAAATCCAACAGTATTCAACAGTCAGATAATAGGAAGCATCTAATACTTGTGATAGAGACTTACTGAAATTTTACGTTATTCTCCTATTACCTCAGAGAATTTATATGAGGGAAAAGTCGTAAAAAAATACATACTTCAGAGGTTATTGATTCCACAATCTTATTTTTTGTAATCAAGATTGGAATAGTGAAGGCAAATTTAAGGCACATATTCCTGAGTTCTCTTTAAATGATAATGGCATTTTGGAGGACACTGCCATTAAGCAACATATTTTTTCCTGAGAATGTGATTTTCTTTTAAAATGGAGTTAAGAGAGTGCCTCAGACTGTATTTAAACGTTCTTATTCCTATCTTTATATTATGCCTTTAAAATTCATACCATCCATCTTTTTTATTTTGAATATTAACATGGTTAAAATTGCCCCTCCCAGAAAAGTAACTGTGGATGTCTAAGCAAGTGATGAACGTTACCATTTAAAAAAATATACATATTGGGCTTCTTTCAGTTTCTCTGTATATGGAGAGCTACCATAGCACAAAGACAGCCGGAGTACCTGGTACCATAAACTTAATATGCTCAGATAGCTAGAAACATCTGTACCACAGACAATTCAACCAAATGAACAATTTAATGATGTGGTATTTTTAGTAGGCAGAATAATGTTCCTCCCAACTCCCCAGCAAAGACATCCACATCTGAATCTCTGAAACCTGTGAATATATTCTCTTAAATGGCTAAAGAGATGTTGAGGATGTGATTAAATTAAGATCTGGATATGGGGGAATTATCCTGGATTCTCTGGGTGGTCCCAGTGTAATCACAGGTTTTTGTAAGAGGGAATCAGGAGGTTTGGAGTCAGAGAAAGAGATGTGATGACCCATGCAGAGGTCAGAGATGCAAGGCCATAAGCCAAGGCATGTAAGCAGCCTCTGCTGGAAAAGTCAAGGAAATAGAATCTTCCCTAGGGCATCCGGAGGGAACACAACACTATCAGTACCTTGATTTTAGGCGTTCCAAACCACAGAACTGTAAAATAACACATTTGTGTTGTTTTTAAGACATTACTTTCCTGATAATTTGTTAAAACACCAATATAAAAATAATACAGTGTTTAAGACCAAAAATTAGTATAAACATTAGGATCATATGTTAAAGAGGATTTTAAGCAAATATGACTCCTTATTATAAAAGTTCTTAGTTCAGGACATTCTCTTAGTTATGCTGGGAGTCTGAATTTCTTTCCATTTATTTATTTATTTTTTTCTCAAGCAATGTCTGATTTTGATTCCAGTTAGATCCTTTGGGAAATGTTTACAATGCACCTTTCCAGTTTTTCCTACCAAGAGGCGGTGTCTACTTCCCTATTCAGTCAGTACTGCTTTGGCTAATAGGAATGTGGTGGAACCCTGCCTTTGGCATAAAAAGAAGGTCATGTCATAAAGCAGAAATGAGGAATTGCAGCTAAGGACAACCTAAACCAGTTGGCCTTTAGTCAACCCAATCAATGGACTATGGATGCAAGAGGACACTTACCTTAGATCAGCCAACACTAAAACAATGACTCCAATTAATCCCAGATTAAATTGCCAGCCCACAGAATCCTGAACAAAAACAATTGTTTTAATTCACAATTAATCAATGAGTTTGTTACAGAGCACTGACTGATACCCATCTATTGCCATAAAAGCTACAGGCCTTTTAGTGTTTGTGATGAATGAGAAATCAACACAGCTTCCAAGGACAGTGTACTACCAACACTTATGACAAATGTGACACTGAAGCGCTAGTCATCACATACAGCAGACTTTTTTGTGAGAAATCAACTTTAGGATGATAAGTCTTTCAGAGATTGGGTATGTTTGTTATAGTACAACCTAGTCCATCCTCACTTTTAAATGTATAGACATAGATATAGAGATAATGTATCATAAATATACTGTGGCAAGGATGGCCAACATTTACTAAAATCTTACTATTTGTGAGGCACTATCCTAAGGGCTTTGTCCGCATATCCAAATGATTTTAGTGCTCTAAAATTGATGTGAGTTAAGTGTCATGGCTATTTCCACTTTAAAAGCAAGAACATTGAAAGACAAAATGGTTAAGTAAACTTGTTAAAATTGCATAGCTTGTACTTTCCATGACCAATACTGATGCTTAAAAAAATATTTCCAATCAATTTGCCACATTTGTCTCCAAAAAAATATAAAACAAATAAAATATGATTGGCTTCTAATTTATTTGCTTTGAGTTGGTTCCATGTGCAATAAACACACTCAAAATTCTTTACTAGATATCATTTATAAGCTTAATTTACTTATCTTTCTAACTCATGTTTCTTTTTCTCAACTTCATGGCAGTTCCTTGGAGTCTATTAAGCTTCAGTGAGATGACTATACCTGCTGGGGGTTGAATCATGCATCCCAAAAAGTTGAGTTTCGTTTCTAACCTCAGGTACGTGATCTTATTTAGGAACAGGGTCATTGCAGTTGTAAATAACGTGTAAATTGAGAAGAGGTTTTAAGATGTAGGATTGGCACAAAATTCAATTTCTGGTATTTTTACAAGAAGAAACAAACATATGCAGAGACACACAAGGATAATGTCATGTGAAAATGGACGTAGAAATTGGAGCGATGTTTCTACTTGCTTAAGGAATGCCAAGGAATGCTGTCGATCACCAGAGCTAGGACAGGGGCACGGAATAGATTCTCCCTCAGAGCCTCAAGAAGGAACCAACATTGTTAGCACTGTGATTTGAGACTTCTAGCCTCTGGAACTGTGAGAGAGTACATTTTTATTGTAAGCCAACTCGGTTTGTGGTATTTTGTTACAGGATCCCTATGAAACTAATACAATATCCTTGACCTAAATGTTGCCATGAACATTTTTGTTCATCAAGCAGTTTTAGTGACACCAGCCCTTGAACTAATCCTTGTATTCAGACACTATATTAGATTGAAAGATTATTCATTCAAAGCTTACTTAAACTCTTAAACCCTACCTCTTACATTTTAGAGATTAATAATAAAAGCAGTCAGCTGTTCTAATCTGGCAAGTTTGTAAATGTGTGGCCTATCTTTACTTCGTTTCATTTCTGCATGCAAACTGTCATCCCCCTTACCTCTCCAAGCTCATTCCTTGCTTGTAAGACTTTGTCAGACGCAGCCAAAAGTAATCAGCATGGCCATGAAACTTCTGTTTTCCAACATTTATCCCAAAAGTTTTAGGTTCAATAGTCATATGAGATGCTTGAAAATTTATCAGAAAGCAAAAATACTAAATGCTTTGTCACTGCAGTATACTAAAACACTTTTCCAGCCTCAGTGATCATTTTTGTTGTTGCTTGCCGCCTCCTGACTAAGCCAATACTTAAGGCTAGATATAATACAAAACACTTTTGCTCGTAGAATATTGGTTCCTCTAGTTATATGGCCCTACCTAAAGACCTGGGAAGTATAGATATTCTTCCCAATGTATAGGCATTGGGAGTTACAGGCATTTCTTGCTGAAGTTGAAAAACGGAATATGATATCAGTAAACACTATTAATATCTATCAAAATATCTCTGTTAGGAGATATCTCTGTAGAAACATTTAGTTGATGTTTCTGGTTGGCAAATGAAGCTTTGTAAAATTTAAAGGAAAAGCATTAAAAGTACAAAACCAACAACAAAAAAATAAGGCCTTTAAAAAAAAGAAACAAAAAATCTGGTTATCTAGTGAATTAATAATGAAGTTTATTTGTAGTTTTTTGAATAGTCCAAAAATTTACTATCATATTTGGGTTTCCACAATACTAGCAGGAAATAGCGTAAAACAGAGAATTAATGTCATACTTAAATTTGCAGATATGTGTAGTTATTTTACCAAATAAGATAAAGTATACTACATACATTAAATGTATGTATATATAGGTTTATTTGTTATACATAAATTTTATATTCAGTACTATATAAGATATGCCTTATTTCAACCATGTATGTATGTGTGCGTGTGTGTGTTTATGTTCTTCTGAATTTCTTGAATAATGGGCAATCTTAGGCTAGTATCCATGAGAAAGATTAGTGAAATGCAATGGCATATAGTTCCAGATGTCCCGTCCCAAGGGCTATTGGATTTGACTACAGCACATAAGGAGCACAGCTAGGGGCTCCATGCATCATTTATGTTGGGTTATATTTACGAAGACCAGACTGAACTTCTGAATAATCATACTGAATAGAATTTCACTAATTTTCCAACATCTGCTCAATGAAATTTGCATAGATGCCACATTATAACTAGCACACAATGCTTCAGACACTTCAGACCTTTTAGACTGGATTTTGTACAATGTTCCCTAACTGAACTACTGGATCTACTTCAGTATTCTTTCACTCCTTAGGGAAGTTCTATCTCTTCTATTATTTCCAGCAATCTTATAATTGGCTAGCAAGGAAAAGTATTTTAAAGTTAGTTGAAACTAAGAGAAAAATTTGATAATGGAAAGCAAAGGTATTAAAACAAAACAAAAAAAGTTTAGAGCCTTCTAATCAGTGGTGAAAAAAAACAAACAAAAAAATATTCCCAGACATTACAAGTTCTAGTAAGGCTTAGAAAAATAAAAGATTTGTATGTTTGTTTGAGTTTTAGTGGCTAAGAGGAGTATTCTGGAACAAAATTGAATGTATTTATTTAAAAGGATTAGAAACATATTTCTTAAAATATTAAAATAAGGAAAATATGGGCATAAACTTAATTCGATGTTGTTGTTTGCATAACAATGACCTGAAACTCTTCCATGGCATATAATAGAAAATAGTAGAAATGTGGTTAGTTTTATTATTGCTTAATTTTATTTTTAAAAATTACAGGTATAGTAATAGTTAATGTGTATATAAACTTTAACATTTTAATTAAGCACTTTTCCATATAAAGGATAATCTTACATATTATATGAGCATTTACAAAACTTGTGCCTCTCAAAGTAAAATTATAATTAATACATAATAATAATTTTTATAAAAGTCATAAAGAAAAAGGAAACCGCACTTTGTAAAAATTTTTGCATATCTTTCAAATGAAAATGTGTCCTTATGAATGCCTATAACTCACATTGTATTTTTTAAAATTTTATTCTAACTTTATTTTTTGGGGTTTGATTTATTTTTTTTTCTGAAATAAATAACCTTTCTGGAATACTGTCTTAAAAGAGGGAGAACAGTTCTATATGCCCAAAATGTTCTGAGCCATAATTCATATTTCATCTAGGAATTTAAACTCTAAAATCAATACTAATGGTTTATACCCACTAAACACTCTGGGTTCCCCAGGCATTTTTCTTTTTTTTTTTTTTAAATTGTGGTAAAGTACACTTAACATAAAATTTACCACCTTAGCCACATTTAAGTGTACAGTTCCATAGCATTAAGTATATTCACATTGTTGCACAACCAATCTCCAGAACCTTTCAATTTACAAAACTGAAACTCTATTACCCGTTAAACAACAGCTCCCCATTTCTTCCTCTACTTAGCCTCTGGCAAACACTGTTCTATTTTCTGTTCCTATGAATTTGACTACTCTAGATACCTCATATACATGGACTCATATGGTATTTGTCTTTCTCTAACTGTTTTATTTCACTTAGAATAATTGTCCTGAAGTTTAATCTACATTGTGAAATGGGTGAGAATCTTCTTTCTTTTTGGGGCTGAATAATATCCCACTGTATGTGTATACTACATTTGTTTATTCATTCATCAACTGATGGATATTAGGTTGCTTCTCCATTCTGAGTATTGTGCATATTGCTTCTATGAACATAGCTATACAAACATCACTTTGAAATCTTGTTGTCAATTATTTTGGATATATACAGAAGTGGAATTGCTGCATCATTTTTCACTTCTACTCTTAATTTTTTGAAGAACTTCTATACGGTTTCCATAGTAGCTGAACCATCTTAGATTTTGAGTGTTCAAGCGTTCTAATTTCTCCATATCCTCACCAACATTCTCTCTCTCTCTCTCTCTCTCTCTCTCTCTCTCTTTAAGAATAACTATCCTAATGAGTGTGAAGTGATGTCTCATTGTGGTTTGGATTTGCATTTCCCTAATGATTAGTGATGTTGAACATCTTTTCATATGCTTGCAGGCCGGATGCATTTCTTGCATTTGGAAATATCTCATTCCTGCTTTTGATCTCAGATATGTCATTGAAATTTATTTTTTTCTCTGTCTATATATATGGATTTGGAGAACAGTTTTGAACCTCAAACTTACTTATTTTTTTCATATCTCTTATATTTCTCTATAGACGATCTTGAGTTTTCTTCATAGGAAAACTACCTCATCTGAATGTAACATTTTTTTTCTTCAATTATATGTTCTTTATAGACAACTTTTAAAATCAGAAGTATAAGTATAATTTTTATCTTTGTCCTCAATACAATTGTACAGGTAGGGCTTCAGATTCAGAATTTATTTAATACATACAATGTGATAATTTTTACTTTCCTTACTGAAAGCCAATTCCTGTTGCTCCATGAATTAATATAAATATATTGGAGACGAGATATGTCTCTGTGTATTCTTTTATTTCCATTATTTTCCATTCTCTATTATTTTCTTATCCCTTGCAACCCTACCAAAGGGACCCAGTTTTTTGCGGGGAGCTTGGCCGCACTCCCTGCAAATTCCCTCATCTACCTTAGAAAGCCATGTCTGCCCGCCCTGTATCATTTCCTCTAAAAATACTGTGATATAATTTTAGCTTCATCTGGATTGAGTCTGGGCTTTTCACTAACCTTCTTTCTCCTCGCTAACATCCTCCTCAGTGAACAATGCAGTTTCACTACAGGGAAATTTAGAATTATGCCCTCCTTAATGACTTCTCTTCATCGTTCCTGGGACTAGTCATTAGAAAAAAATGTACATAGACATATTTCTTCTAATTTTACCTTTTCTTTTCCTCTCTTGATGATATAAAAAATAACTTTTAATTAGGGTCTTGAAAAAAAATTACTGTTACTGGTTATTATAAAATAAGTGAATCTTTGAATTTCTGAGTATAGTTTTCCTCATTTTATTAGTGTAGGTTTTCAAAAAGTTAATTTTTGTGTACCATACATATCATTCTGTAACTTCATATTCTGGAAATTCTTTACTACTGTCTCATACAAAATTACATTTGTATAATGTAAATATTTAATTCTAGTCTTTTACATTCAATATAAAGTTTTCGTGTATTTTTTTCTTATTTTATCATCAGTAAAACATCTGTATTGGTGAACGTATTTTGTTATTCTACTTTTTAATTCAGAAAAGTAAATTTTGTAGAGCTAAATGACTTCTTCAAGATTTCCCAGTCGTGTGCCTGTGTGTGTATGCCCATATATATATTAGACATACCCACAAATATATATAGTAACTTGTAGGTCAATAAAATATTTTCTCATGAGCCCATGAGAAAGAAATATTTCAAATCAATTGTGTGTGTGCGTGTGTATGTTTATGTTGGTTTTCCCTAGATTGTATTGACATCATCATGCTGGTATTGAAATATACTTCTTTATATATCTAAATCATAAAGAAAGAAAGAAATATAAGTAAAATTTATAAAAACAGACATCTCAGTTTGAAAAGCATTACTCATTTGTGTCATATGTGTTTGTGTATTTACGTATGTTTCTGTATATGTGTATAAAAGTACTTATTGAAATAAAGCATAGTTTGATTTCCTTTACAATGGTAGGCTTTCGGACCAGTATATAAAACATTATATTTCTTTAATTAGCTTATATATGCTGAATATAATTAAGGAAGAAAACAAAACAGGAAAAATATCACCTCTTGGGGATTAGGAGTTACTTATTAGAGTTGGAGTCACTAATATATTCCCCTGAGTACAATTAAATATAAAACAAGTCAGTTGTGCATATATATATATATATATATATGTAGTTAGAGAGGTAGCTGATAGGTCAAGACCTGTTTAGTAAAATAATAAGAAAGCTAGTTTTTTCAGAAACGCAATACTAACTAGCATGCATAATCCCTCACCTACGTCAAACAGTTTTAGCACATAATGTGGGACTAAATATATCTTCTGCATTCCTAGCTGAAAATTAGTGGAAAAAATAAATATGTAATTATCACATATTAAGTTTGACAAATGAGTAGTCTTATTATTATGCTAAATGAAAGTGTATAGAATTCATATTTAATGTAACTTCAAAATTTGAGGTTGTGTTTTTTACACGAAAAATGTTGACATAGAAATGGCACAAATTATCATCAAATGATCTTGATTTTAATTTATTTAATGATTCTCTATATAAAAAAGTTGCTTGCAAATACGCAGATTCATCATTATAATTATCTGTACTATGATGTACCATAAGAGTTAAAGATTAAATAATAGCCCCATTAACTGTATTAAGATTTAATAATTGTCAGTCTCAATCTTGGTCTATCTCTCTATGTATCTCCTTGGTATTTTCTCAGTTCTTCCAAATAAGACTTTTGTTATAAATCAACTAAAATTCAATTACATAATCAAGTTATATGTAATTGTATTTTATCTAACGTTATAACATATTAAGATTAATTAATTTGCAGCTAAATATTAAATTTAATGTATATATCAATAAGCGTGTTACAAACTGGGGTTCAAGAAAAAATTAAGTCTATTTACAAAATGTGTAAAAGTTAAGTTAGATTTTCCCAACCCCAGAGAAAACCATAGGAGGATTCCTCTTGAATAATGATTTTACTTATTTATGAGACTGACTCCAAAATATAGGCATGGATATATGATCTATAAAAGGGTAGCACTGAGTAGTTTTCATGAATTTAATCTCCTGGTAAAATCACCCTTGACATTCATAATGCCAAAAACAGAGGGTCAATTCTAAGTCCTCAACATACTTAACCTTTTCACCTACTTACCTGTACTTGAAATAGTTGATCGCTTTATCTTTCCTGAGTAACTGCCTGTTCCTTAATTTTTGGGACATCTTTTCCTTTTCTAATTTTTAACTCATTTACCTGGTCGATATTTGTCAGAATTCTTTGCTGGATCCTGTTAATTTTCCCAACTGTTAAATGTTGTTGATTCCTTGGACACTTTCTATAATATTATCTACTAAATTTCTCACTGACCTCCTTCATTAGCACATGTGCCCAGAAAACTGACAAATGTGTGGCTTCACCCAGAACATCTGGAAGAAAATTTAGGCACATATTTACTACTTTCTTATGATTTTTTTTTTTTTTTTTTTTTTTTTTTTTGCTGAATTCACAAATGGTTTATTGATTCAAAATCCCCACACAGGGGTAAATTCATTCATTAGTCACAGTGCCTGCAATTGGTGACATTTTAATTTGGATGCAATTACCACCATAGACATTTCCTTTAATTTAAAAAATAATAATAAAAAAATTAAAGCATCTTATAAGCCAGAGAACTAAGCAAGATCCTCACTCCAACATTCAAGAGTTTTCCTGAGGAAAACTCAGGGGAGAAACAGCTTCGAACATTTTCTCATCAGCCACAGCAAATACCACTAAAGTGCTAGAGCTTTGTCGCTGACAGCGTTAACTGCACAATAAGCGGCCCCTCTGCCCAGAAGAAAGGAAAAGGATTCACAGGGAAGCATCTTGAACTTTGGGGCCTGGAGTCGGCACAGGACTGTTGAGTACGGGGCAGAATATGCGGTGACAAGTGTCAGCCCCATAATCTCCACTGCAGCTGGACGCAGCAGACTCACAACTATGGGACCCAACACACCCCTGGGTGGACAGTGGACTGAGTACAGCGGCAGTGGCACCTGCAGCCAGGCCACTAGCCACCGCTATGGAGGTCACTTCAGGCCAAAGAGATCAGGGCAGTGGCAGCAGAATGTGAGGCAGGCCATCCCAGTATCTAGGATCTTGCACATCATGGGGACGCCTGCCCTGGGATCCCTTCTCCTGACCCGAGGCCATCTATCTTTCCTGGAAAATGGACATCAAATCTGTGTCCAACAGTGTGCACAATATCTACAATGAAGGGGATCTCCACAGAGGAGCCCTCCTCAGGGAGTGGCCAGCCCTCCCGGCCTTCCCATGGCCTCTGCGACTATTTGAGGGTCCCTCATACCTGCCGTGTGCCATACCGTGGGACTTGAGAACAAGTGGAGGCTCAAACACCCCTGAGTTCACTCTGTCGAGTGCTCAGCCAGGTTTGGACATGGGTCTTGCCGGCTCGCCCCTGGGGTGTCTACACCAGCATCTCCAGGGCAAAGGCCATCGTAACAATGAGGCATCTGGGGTCCCACTGTTGGGCCAGGGCCGCGGGCACCAAGGTGACCGGGCCATGTCTCTGGAGGCAGCCTCTTTGAAGGCCCTCAAATGCCAACTCTGGCTGGAAAATCAAGAACACAGTTACCACTGCATCCTTACCGTCTCCTTTCCACGTGTATGGGGGCAGAGAAAACCGGGTCATGTCGTGCTCTCTGTGCCCACCCCACTGGGCAGGAGAGGCCACCCAAGGTCATTCAGGATGTCCGGTCAGGTTCACACTGAATCTGAAGGTTCTGCTCGCAAGATGTACGGGGTCTCTCGAAGCGGTGTCTTTCTCCTTCTCTCTTTCCCGCCCCATTTCCCCCTCCCTTCACCCTCGGCCCCAGCTGCAGGCTCTCTCGGCCTCCACCTCTGGAGTCTGGAGCAGAGACCAGCCAAGATCAGAGAAGGTTCCTGAGGCCCACTGTCCCTCAGAGGCCTGAAGTTTGCCTTATGGCGTGTTTTTGAACGTATCTAGGTTCAGGCCAGGTGTTTTCCTGAAAAAAAGCAGGAAAAGACCCTGCTTTTTTCAATCACCTTAAAAACACCTGAAACCCAGCCCTTGGGCTATGAAATCTGCTCTCGCTGCCTTCATTGCTGTGGTGAACACATGGGCCCTGGACCCTGCCACAACCCCGCCCTATGAGCCCCACGGGAGGCCACTCTTGACACCTGGACACTGCCTCT
This sequence comes from Indri indri, assembly GCA_004363605.1. NCBI lineage: Eukaryota > Metazoa > Chordata > Mammalia > Primates > Indriidae > Indri > Indri indri. The sequence goes on from RJWJ010011466.1 coordinate 14,463, forward strand.
TCCCACGCCTGCCCCTGGGCGGGGAGGACAAGAGGCTGGCCAGTGGGCTGTGGCACTGGCAAAGAGTGCTGCATGGGGTGCTGGCTTCTGGGGATGGCAGGCAAAGGCTTACACCTGTCCCAGGATGGCCAGGTCCACCAGCACCTGCAGGAGGCACCCCATGGAAAACTGCAGGGGCTCGCCCTTCAGCAGGAAGTAAGCCGTCTTAAAGGTGTGACTGTTTAAAAGGTGTCCACATGAGCACCTTCTTGATGGTCACGCCCTCTGTGCACCTGTGGCAGTGGCTTCTGGAGACTGAAGCACACTCAGCATGACCTCAGCCAGCACAACCAGGAAGCCCAGCATCTTCACAAAAAGGGCAGAGTGGATGCACAGGTGCATGAGGTAGCCTGCTGCTCCCTTGAAGGATAGGACAGTGGGCACATAGTCTGGGAAACTGTTCCAGTGCCAGAAGTGGTGAGGATCCAAGTCTGCAAAGGATTAGCATTTTGTGTTCAGCTCATTTGCCACATGGACCTCAGTGCAGAGTTTTAACATCAGCAACATGGTGAAGATCTTAAGTATGCTGTGCCACAGGAGAGGCAACTCAAAATGCCTTCTAAACTGTACGAGTATCCCTACAGTATCGACCACCAGTAGCATCAGACACACGTAGATACTGACTGAAGCCATCGACATTCTGAGTCTTCTGGATGTCACTATACTGCAGGATGTATGGGATAACCCCTCCAAAGACCACGGCCCAGTTGCCTTCCAGAAAACCAGTTGATGCAGGGGGACAAGAAGCCAAGCAAAACCTTCTGCTTTCATATGGAAAATTGTGCCACCCTGCTGGTAGGCCGATGTCCACCTGGCCAAAGCCCATTGCTCTCCCGGGCTCCTGCAACCATACTTGGATGGTGACATCTACATTGCTTCGGCTGTCCTATGCAATCTCCCACCACTGGGCCACGGTGCTCCCCAGTGCTCTCTGCCCTTCTGTCCCTTGGTCCCAGCAAGTAACCCTGTGATTTTCTGAATAACATTTTCTTTTCTCTACCTTTATTGTAAGATTACAGTAAATATTGGGTCATTAAATATGAAATATCTGATTTCCAATCAAGAGTGTAGTTTACTATATCTCAGACAAGAAGTAATACAATTAATCAAAGTATGCACTTAAACTGTTGACACAGTTTTTCCATCTTATCAGTATCTTGTTTATTCTAGTAGCAAAGAAGCCTGGAGATCGAGTTGTGATGAAATCATGAAAGGTGTTTTCCACAGCTTGTTGAGAATTGAATATTCTTCCTTGCAAGAGGTGGTCCAAAGCCTGGAAGAAGTGGTAGTCAGTTGGTGCAAGGTCTGGTGAATACAGTGGATTACAGAGTTTCCAAGTGCAGCTTCTGTAGTTTGAGCAGCTTTGTTTGTGCGACATGTCGTAGAGCAGTGTCTTGCAAGAAGATTGGCCTGTCTCTATTGACCGATCTCAGCTGCTTAATTGTGAGCATCCTCATCATTTCATCCAATGGGTTGCAGACATCCACTGTCTTCGACTGGCCAGATTTCATGAAGCTGTAGTGGATAATGCCAACACTGGGCCACCAAAAAGACATCATCACCTTTTCTAATGAACATTCAGTTTTAGACTGTGTTTTGCCACTTCATCTTTACCTAACTATTGTGCCGAACACTTGTGATTGTCAAAAAGAATCCATTTTTCATCACATGTAACAATATAGTGTAGAAATTGTTCCCCTTTATGTCATGACAGCAAAGAAAGGCAAGCTTCGAGATGATTTCTCTTCTGATGCTCATTTAATTCATGCAGAACCCATTAATCCAGCTTCTTTACTTTGATGATTTATTTCAAATGGTCCAATATTGTTGAAATAGTAATGTCAAACCTTGCTACTAATTCATGTGTAGGTTGAGATGGATTTGCTTCCACTACAGTTTTCAGCTCATCATTATCCACCTTGGTCTCAGGTCACCTACATGGCTTATTTTCAAGATTAAAATCACCAGAACCAAACTTCTCAAACCATTGTACTGTGTGTGCATTAGCCGCATTCTTCCCAAACATTTTGTTGATATTTTGAGCTGTCTGCACTGCACTGGTTCCGTGACAGAACTCATATTTGAAAATAACACGAATTTTCTACTTACCCATGGTTGCACAAAAATTGCTCTAAAAACAAATTTGAAAGATAATTACAAGCCAAAATGTGCATTTGCAAGACTGAGGATGTACCTTCACAATAAAATAATAAATGTCAAAGTGAAATGTCAGAGACATCAATTGTCAAACTTAGTACTTAAAGAAGTTGGACATTTCATAATTAATAACCTATAATACATATAACATATTATACAAAATACCTGATAATTAACTGTTTATGTTATTAAAGGCTTCCTATCAACACTAGGCTATCAAGTTTTAAGTTTTTGGGGAATTGAAAGTTAGATGCAGATTTTCAATAGCTCTGGTCTGTGCTTCTAACCCCGGTGTTGTTCAACGGTCAACTGTATATCTGTCACTAAGTGTTTTAATATTCCTAACTCCTTACCACCGGTGACCAACTCTGACCACTGTTCATCACATCCATGGCAACCACTCTGGTTCAAGCTGCCCTCATCTTTTTCTGAGAATCTTGACATAGCCATCGCCTAATCCCCAGGTTCCACTTGTGTTCTGACTCGAGAGTCTAGTCTCTATTACCCAGAGGGATATTGTTTAATATTTTTAAATTTTTGATTATTATGGGTATATGATAGTTATATACACTTAGAGGGTAAATCTTATGTTTTGATATAGGCACGCGATGGGTAATAATCAAATCAGAGTAATTGAGGTATCCATCATCTCAAGCATTTATCATTTCTTTCTGTTGGGAAAATTTCAATTCCACTCTTTTAGTTATTTAAAATATACCATAACTTCCTGTTGTCTATAGTTATTTTGCTCTGCTATCAAATATTGTTCATTCTGTCTAGCTATTTATTTTTGCACCCATTAGCTACAGAAGGATCATTTTTCAATATGTCAGATGTGGTCACTCCTTAGTTCAGATTCATCCAATGTCTTCTGTCATATTCAGAGTAAAGTCCAGAATCATTCCTATTAATACAAAGCTATGTACAACCTTGACCTTTTCATTTCTGCCATCAACTCTGACACTACTCCTATTTCTCACTGTGCGTCATTTACTTTGACATTTCTTTGGTTTCCAGCCTCAGATAACTTTTCCCTTGTTACTCTTTGCAGTGACTAGGGTGGAGGTGAGGGGTCAGTCTTCAAATATGCAACTGATATACAGAAATATTTTAAATTCATGCTAAGCTGTGTGCCAGGGAAAGGGTGAGGAGAGATGTCCACACTCTCAGAATAGCTTCAATATTTTGTAATTTAGCACAAAAAAGGAAAAGTGGAACAGAAGAAAATTAAATTTCCATAGAAAAACCTGCTGAATATTAATACCCTCCTATATATTTGTAAAGATACACACATCCACACACAATTAAGAAAACATTCTTGAACTCCTGTTTTTTCCAGGTTTGTGTCTGTGTATGTATGTATGTATGTATGTATGTATGTATGTTTAATTTTGCCAAATGGGATGTTTTCAGCAGTGGTAGGTGTCTTTAGTGACCTCTTCCATGTCTTATCTCCACTATGTTCTGTGCCCTGTGAGGTTACCCTGTATGAACTGTGACCAAGGAAAACCATGGTGATAGAGTAGCAACGAGATCTCAATATATTCCTCCACCAGAGGAGAGATTAATGATTCCCTCCACACAGTTCTCTCTGTGTCTAGGTTCTGGCAATTGTTCCATCTTCTCATCCTTCATATTAGATGTTTCACAGCTGTTGATATTCCCACATTATTACCCAAGATATCATATTCTCCTATGGGAAAAAATTTTCATGAGATTTGAATTATCTCTTCCTTGAAGATTTTCAAAAACATACCTACCTGTAAAATCATCATACTCGCTTTTTGTTTGTGTTTTGTTTGTTTTTTCCTTTTCTGGGGGGTGGGAAGAAGCTTTTAACAACTGATACAACATTAAACGTATAGAAATTAAATGTATAGAAATAAGGCATTCTTCTTGAGTTGATTTTAATATTTTGTATTTTTAGATACTTGTATCTTTACAAATTCATTGGCATACACGTGTTTATGTTTTCATTTTAATATATATTGTATCTGTAATTATATAACCCTTTTTAAAATATGTCTTAAAAAGTGAATACATTTCTAGAATAATGTTTAGTTATTAATCTTTTTCATAATTAAGCAGCAATGAAGAAACTTTTTGAAATGTTTATATTTCTCTTTTAACAATAAGTATTTTTATTACTCTATTATAAGAATAAGTTAAACTGCTTAACCAAACACATACCACTTTTAATAGAGCATATAGTAAAAAGTTGAATAATTCTATTTTACTAAGCACTATACAAATTCTTTAGGAAAAAATTAAGTGCTTGTGCTATTGTGCCATGTGTAGAGTGTTATATTTGTAATAATGCATTTTGTTTTGACAAAGTATTTTTCATAAGTATTTTAAACAATTATTGTATCTTGTTACATATGCAAGAATGCATGTATATGTGTATACATGTATATATTTTGACGCTATCTAAAAGGAACTTTAGGACATTTAGATAGCAGGTTTTATCAAGAGTCTCATTTGGAGTGTTTTCCTAGTGAATCGTAAGTTTAGACAAAGTATCCTTAGTTGGGACTGAAACTAGAGTATGAGATTTTATGATTAGTTCTAAAAAGTTCATATACTCTCAACTTCTTATATAATCTCTTAATTTAATATTTTTAAAATGTCTTAATTTTAGCTTTTTATACGCTGTTAATTTTTGCGCCAAAATTTTGTGATCTTTAAGAATGCTCGTCACAATGTTAAAAATGTTATATTATTAAGACTTACTTATTTCTAATACTATTTCCTTTTTTTTCTTTTCGTGATTAGTTTATTTCACTTAGCATAAAGTTCTCAAGGTACAGCCATGTTACAGCATGTGTCAGAATATCCTTTTCATTTAACTTTTATTTCAAAATATTAAGGGGTATGTCTAACAATATTTCTAATGTTCGCTAAGAACTTTAAAATTTTTTCACACTGTTAAAATGTTATAGTGTTAAAATTTCTTTATTTCTAAGAAATGTCACTGATTTATAATAAATTAATTTCTAAATTATTTGTATTTCTAATACTTTGTGACTTTGCTTTTTACACATGAATTTTGAAGACCATTCATTATCTTTTTAGTTTTCAGAACTTTTTCATTTAATTGATTTACACCTATGATTGTTATTTACTTACCAAAAAAATAAAATAAAATAAAAGGATTTTCTCTTACTATATTAATAAAACCATTAGTGTCACTTTCAGTATACCAAAAAACATCAATGGCTTATTATTTATGAGGGTTTTTTTAACCATTATTTGTTGTCATGCATACCATGTTAACTAATTCAAGTTTAATGTAAGCAGAAGGTATCATCACATTTTTCTTAAAGGACATCTTATTTTTACCATTTAGAATGTTCTACATGATCTGGGTCCATTCAGACTCTCCCTCTTTGTATACTGTTCTTTCCCTGAATTTAATGCATGGGACTTCACGTTTCTCCTGAATATACTTTGGTCTATATATGTATTCACACTTTATGTTCTCTCTGCCCTCCGACCAAGCTCTCTCTGAGCATAACATCCCTGGTACCCACTCATTTACCTGCTCTTACTCACTGTCTATATGGTTTTCTTTTGCCTAAATCTGGAGTAAGTATAATATATCTGATATGAGGCAGGAGAAAATGAAAGACCAGAACAGAATGTGGCGACTATGTTTCTGTTCTGAGACTCTGAATGGTGGATCTCAAGATAGAAAGTAAGGCTAAATATCTATATTTGAGATCCAGAGGCTATGGGATAGCCATGTATTTAGAAATCATAAGTATACTGTAGAGAGGGCTGAAATGGTTGTTCTAGAGCACTTCACCATTGAGCAGTTATTTAAATTAGAAACATGCAACAAAGCTGAAAAAGTACAATGAGCAATATAGAAAGAGACTAAAGAGTATTTAGTCAATGAACTAACCAAAAAAAGAAAGTTAAGAAAAATAAAATGTGGTCAACCAGGTTAAATAATGTTAAGATCTCCCATAAGATGAAGACAGATAAATGACTTATGAATTTAACAATCCCGTTACTGGTCATCTATCCAAAGGAAAAAAAGACATTCTGTAAAGAAGACATCTGCACTAGAATGTTTATAGCAGCATAATTCACAATTGTGAAGATGTGGAAACAACCCAAGTGACCACCAATACATGAGTGGATTAATAAAGCGTTGTGTATGTTTACCATGGAGTTCTACTCAGTCACCAAAAACAGTGGTGATCTAGCACCTCTTGTCTTATCCTAGACGGAGCTGGAGCCCATTATACTAAGTGAAGTATCACAAGAATGGAAAAACAAGCACCGCATGTACTCACCTTCAAAATTAGTGTTAATTGATCAACACGTAAGTGCACATATAGTAGTAATATTCATCGGGTGGCAGTCAAGTGGGGGAGGGGAGGAGGGGATGGATATATTCACACCTAATGGGTGCTGTGCACACTGTTTGGGGGATGGACACATTTGAAGCTCTGACTCGGGTGGGGCAAAGGCAATATATGTAACCTAAACATTTGTACCCATGTAATATTCTGAAATAAAAAAAAAAATATTTGACAAAGTTGAGTCACTGGACTATAAAATAAATAACTTTAATGGAGGTTGTGGTACCCTAGACATGGCAGGATGAAATCGAAATTAAGATAGAATAAATGGAGATTGGTTTTTAAGAATTGTAACATGCATCAGCAGTTGTAGGGGTATGTGGTTACAGTAAAGAGATACTTTTTAAAAAAATGGGAGTGGCCAAAATGTGTATGCTAATAAAAATAACGAGAATAGAAGAAAATACTATAACAAGTGAAAAGGGGAACTATTTTAGGGATCTAGTTCTTGAGTAGGTGAAAGTCAATGGGATCGAGTGCAGCAGTAGAAGTGCTGGCCTTAAGAAGAAGAAGGGTACATCAATACATAGCACATTTTCCATCTTTACAGAAGACACGCTGTGAATACCAGTACTAACAAGGTAAACTCATAATGAAAAGACGTGTGAATCCTCATCTCCTTTCTTAAAATGTAAATGTTAGATAATTGAAGAAATAATAAAATAACCCTCTAAGAATAAGAACCTGATTTCTAAGGAATAGTAGGAAGAATTTTAGACAAAAATAAGAAGTCATTAGTGATTTATTGTTATGATTTCTTAGTGGTAATTTCACATAGTTATGTTATTTTTCTTCAGATATAATCTGAAATCCAGTTAAAAAATGCAACAGAAATTTTGTTGAACCTAACAAGGATTGAGGCTTTGTTAATGTATTGTGTGAGTAGTATACCCTCCAAATTTATGTCCACACAGAACCTAAGAATGTGACTGTGTTTGGTATTAGGATCTTAGCAGATGTAATCAAGTGAACATGAGGTCATAATGGATTAGGGTGTTCTGGTGACTGGCATTCTGATAAGGAGAGACAGATTGGGATAGACAGAGCCACAGGGGGAGAATGTGGTCATGTAAAGATAAATGCAGAAATTGTAGTGAGGCAGCTTCAGTCCCAGTAATGCTAAGGATTGTCACAACCACCAGAAACAAGGGAGAGGTAAGGAATGATTCTTCCCAATAACCTTCGGAAGGAGCATGGCCTTGCCAAAAACTTGATTTCAAACTTGAATTCTCCAGAAATGTGAAAGAATACATTTTCATTGGGTTAAGCCTCCTGGTTTATAGTATTTTATTATGGCAGCCACAGAGAACTAACATAATCAATTAAATACATTATACAGGCAAGAAACTAAAGAGTGGAAAGTGGGGTTTGCTAGATAATGGAGATACCATTTTATAAATTCCAGCTTGAGCAAAGAAGAAAGAGAAATGTGAACTTTGAAAGGTGGTAGGACCAATGGATTCAGTAATGAAATTAGGTAAAAATCATTATTAAAGAGGAATATTAAACTAAGAAAGGTAGAACAATAGCTGATGTTGACTTTGGTAGTATACTTTAAATCCAGTTTTTGGAAATCTTGTAATACTATTCTAATGGCAAGTTATGAGGTCTGATCATGTGTTTGTCTAGAAGAGACTGGAAAAATCACAGGACTTTGGAAGGTCAGGATACTGGGATGTTGAAGGGATTGAACCAGGCACAGTGGGGAAACACAAGCTGCTAAACGATTCAAGGAATATAGGTTACAGTAAAAGTGAAGCTACATAATACAGAAAGAAGGAATGATAGCAAGTGGTATGCTTTAATTTCAGGCCCTTAAAATATAAGTGATATTATGTCAAAATATCAGCAAGGAATAATATAGACACATTCTCTACTTTCAAGTTCTAAGGTCAAAGTGTCTGACACTGGCATTTACACATACATAAACATGACTTGGTATTTTAATAAAATAAAAAAAAATCATTTTTTTAACCAAAGGAAAACATCAAGTTGTCAGGAAATTTATGATATAGTATCATCTTTTGAAATTTTAAGTGCTAAGTGTATTTTTTCAGGGGTCATTACTTAGTCTGCTACTATTAAACGTTTTTAAAATTAATGATCGGGGTGATGAACCAGAGAGTATCTTTAGTAAATTTGCTGATGACACCAATTTGGTAGGACAATTAGCACATTTAAAAGCTGGATTAAAATCCGAAATGACCTTGATGAGTTGGAGAAGAGCCTGGATATAAACAAGATGAAGTTGATTAAGTTCATGTGCCGTAATTCATTTAGTCTATTTCATATTCACAGTGGCCAAACCATTATGCAACTCTGATCGGAACTTTTAATCAAAATAGTTTGAACTATCTATCTTCATTGCAATGCAGTCACAACAAATGTGAAGTCAAGATTCTTGTGCATCCAACTGGCATAAAACCCGATGAAGTTATTAGCTTAATCGAAATGATGCTGCTGCCAGTGTTCTTCAAGATGTGACCACTGAGGTTTAAATGGAAATATATCTACTAAAAATCACATGGGAATGCTCAATCTTTCTCAACTGAGGAAAACAACAACAAAAATCTAGATGTTGGAGAAACCAAAAGTATTAATACCAGGTAAACTGATGATCGTGTTATAAAAATAAAACACCCATGACAAATGCATGAGTATAAATTTTGGATAATAGTTTTTAGTATATTAGTTACCTGCTGTTTTGGGGAAATTTTCATAACTCGATTATGGTGTCAAGACTTTGAAAAATGAATTATCTCTAAGTAAAATGTTTTACATATGAGTAAATTTGCTTAGGAAATAGGTATTAAGATTTAAGAAAATAACAGTAGACAGATGAGTAAATTTGCTTAAGAAATAGGTATGAAAATTTAAGAAAATAATAGAAGACTTCAAAATTAACCTTAACACTTTTTAATGTGAGATTTAAAACTTTGAGGTAAGGTATATAATAAGAATCTCATAAAAATGTTAAATTATAAGTACAGAAAATTTTCACACACATCCAGGAGTTTGTTAATACTCTAAATTTACCCATGGTATTCTTCCTTGGGTCATTAGATCCAAGGTTAAGAAATATGGTGAGGATTGTCTTCTCAATATAGGTGATGTCAAGACTTTTTTCCTTTTAATCGATAGAATATTTTTTAGAGCAGTTTTAGACTTACAGAAAAATTGAACTCAAATACAGAGTTCCCATATGCTACCCTCATCTCATTTAACTTATTATTAACATTTTGAATTAACATAATAGTTTTACCACCTTAAAAATCCTTTGTGCTCCGTCTATTAATCCTTCCTTTCCTGCCTTCAACCACTGGCAAAAATGATTCTTTCTGTGGTCTTCAGTTTTGCCTTTTCGAGAATGTCATATTATTGGAATCACATGTTGTGTAGTCTTTTCAGACTGTCTTGTTTAACCCAGCAATATGCATGAGCTTTATAGCTCATTTCTTTGCATTGCTGAAAAATATTTCCTCATGTGGCTATATCACAGTTCATTTGTATGTACGCCTATTGGAGAACATCTCATTTATTTCCAGCTTGGGCAATTATGAATAAAGCTACTATAAACATTCATATGTATGTGTTTGTGTGGACATAAGTTCTCAATTTTGGGGGGCAAATAGGAATACCAGATTATATGGTAAAGTTACATTTAGCTTTGTAAAAAGCTGTCACACTGTCTTTCAAAACGGCTGTAGATTTTTAATTTTCACCAGACTGAATTAAAGTACTTTTGCTCCACTTCCTCACATTTGATGTTGTCATGGTTTTGGATTTTAGCCATTCTACTAGGTGTGTAATGGTGTTTTGCTGTTTTAATCTACAATTCCCTAATAACATGTGATAAGCCTATTTTCATGTGCCAATTTTCCATTTGCATATGTTTTTGGTGAAGTGTCTGGTCAGATCCTTTGTCTACTTTTTAATTGGCTCATTTGTTTTCTTATTGTTGATTTTTAAGAGTTATTTTTGTATTTTTGGTACAAGTCTATGTCAGGTGTATCTTTTGTGAATATTTGGCTTCCGGTCAGTAGCTTGTGCTTCCATTCTCTTAATAGTAGAAACTTTTGATTTTGATATAATCTAACATCAATTTTTGTCTTTTATGAGTCATCCTTTTGATGCTATATGGAAAAACTTACCTAGATTTAATCCTATATTGTCTTCTAGAGTTTTATAGCTGTGTGTGTTACATATGTTTCCAATTTCAGCTCCAATACGTAAAGAGCTTAGAGATTTCCATTCTCATTTTCACAGTAACAACAAAGCTGAACAAACTGAAAATCACCAACACTTAGATTCATGAGGTTATTAAGGTAACAGAACAAACTGTTGCCCTGAAAACTGGATGAATGGAAAGGCAGATACAGAGAATCACAGCTTACAGGGAATTGAAGTCCAGGAGCAGAAACCTGCAGTTGGAGCCAGTATTGGTAGGAGTACTTTCAACTGTAATTGATGGATTGCTGGAGGATCAGGGTGGACTAGCTTGAGACTTAAAATTTCAATGGACCCAGAGGGGGTAAAACAAAACAAACAAAACATAACAAACCTTACAGAGGAACAAGAAGAATTACACCAGACTATTTTTCAGAAATTGTGCAAGCAAGAAGAGAGTGAAGTGAAATATGTAAACTGCAGAAAGAATTAAAAAAATCACCAACTTAGAACTCTATAACCAGTAAAATTATTCTTCAAAACTAAGGGAGAAATACTCTCTCGGACAACTAAAATTGAGCGGGAATTTAACACCAGTAGACCTGTCTTGCAAGAAATGTCAAAATAAGGTCTTCAGAGAAAAGAAAAATGATACAGGTCAGAAACTCTGATATGCACAACAAAAGAAAGTGTTAGAGGAAGTGCAGATAAAAGTAAAATAAAACTTTTTTCTTATTTATTCATGGTGGTTTGCAATATTGTTATATACTAATTCTGTCATTTATTTTTATTTATTGATTTGAATCATTTTATAAGGAGATGTTTTCCCTAATGCACTATTTGTCCAGTGCTATAGTTTATATGGTGATAAAGGCATGAACCAATTTTTAATGCCATTACAATTTCATGAATTTTATAGACCTGAACACTGATTTATGATTTAAAAACCTCAGCAAATTAGGAATAGAAGGGAATTTTCTTATATTGATAAAGGAATACTACAAAATAAGTATAGATAGCATTAGACTAAATAGTAAAAGGATGGAATAAAATATATGAAAAACATATATTTGAGGATGTTTATCTAGAATATATAAAGACCTTTTGCAATTTATTCATAAAATAATTTGATTAAAATTGCCAAAATATTTGAATATATACTTCACCAAACCAGATATTTGGATGATACTTAAGAACAGGGCAAGGTACTCAGTGTTATTATAATATCAGGAAATGCAAATTGAAACCATGACGAGATACCTTCACACCCTTACCAGAATGACTGAATTTAGAAAGAATGACTATTCCCAAAAGTTGGTGAGGAACTCTCTCGCATTGTAATGCAAAATGGTCTAGCCACTTTCAAAAACAATTTTACAGTTTCCTATAAAGTTAACCCTATGATTACTACAGAATCAGCAATTTCACTTCAAAGTGATTACCAAAATAAATTAAACACGCCTACCCTAAAGACAAGACCTCATAAAATTATAGCAGCTTTCTCTGAACTATCTAAAATTTTTATGAAGAAATTATTGTACATGCATATAGTGGAATCCAAATCAATACTAAAATTGAATTAACTTCAGATGCACACAGTATCATGAATATTTTTTAAAGGTATGTGAAAGCAGCCAGGCTCCAAAGATTATTGACACTATTTTATTTAATATAGTGTTAGGAAGCACTTTTTTGATTGTCAATAGCCAGAGGATATAGAGAGGAGACTGATTACAAAGGGACATGAGGGAACTCTTTGGGGGATAAAAATGTTCTATATCATGATTGTGGTAGTGATCAAATAATTGGAAACATTTTAAAAAATTATTAAATTGTGTGTTAAAAATTGAGTAATATGATTACATGGCAATCATATTTCAATCAAACCTAACTAAAAATAAAAGAATAAAAGGGTAAAGCATCTGGCTAAAGTCATCTGAGTCTTAGGATACAATGTTTTGCATTCTTCTGTACCTCCTTCTTTGGCAACCCTATGACACATAATAATAATTATTATGATGTGTTCAAGTAGCATCTAACTCTTTAGGGAACTAATTAGTGATGTAATCCTTCCCCTCAGCAAGACTGTTCTTTCAGGCAACAATCTCTTCAAGACATAAATTTAGTCCAGTGATGCAGAAAAAAAATGTCTTATTTTAATATATTCTATGTATGATTTCTAAATCCAATTTTACTATTAATTTTGAGCCATATTCTGTGGCCTTGTTTTGTCACATCTTTAAGCTCTGCACAGCTCTTTACATTTTGTTCTACAAGCCCCTGAAACATTGTCGTAGTCACTGTGCCCTCCCCTATATACCTAGAATTTAGAAAAACCTATGATTTACCTTTGAAGTCCTTTTCATCCATGGGATGGTCTCTCACAAAAATCTTACTCTCCAGTATGTTGAATGCAGAAAAACAAGGAATGCACAATTAAAAAGTAGTCGGCACTTAATAAATTGCGCGTGTATATTTTAGAAATTCTACATTTCAGAAATGACATATTGTTTTAGTATTCAATAATATGCTATTCAAAATTATGTGGAAAATAAGTATTATTTTATTTATAAATTTTAAAATCTAAGAAGAAAATTGAAATACAGTAGATGTTAAATTTTTGAGATATGTCAAATATCCTAAGTACATAAGTAGTTTTGTCATTATTTTAAGTGATTATAAATGATCTCTCTCTCTCTCTCTCATCCTCACTCTCTTTCTTTCACTCTCTGTCTCTTCCTCTCTTTCTTTTTCAGTCCCTCTCTCAACCATGATAATAATAAGTACATGGCAAACCTGAAAAAATTAGACTATTTAATGTGGAACAATATTGGCAAAGTGGAATGCCTTTAAAATTCTAGAGTCAGACATTGTATTAAATATCATACAAAAATATCATCATGTTTTCTTATCTGCTAATAATAAATTATCTTGACTTCCTAAAAGTGGCAAAATCCTTTCTTCTTTTGGGATGATAACTTGGAAGAACTGTCAGAAAGATCCGATTTCCCTCAAAGTTTTAGACTTTGTCACAAAATTCGGAAGTACCAGTTCCCCGGGGGCAAATGTAAATACACTGTCAGTTTTTTATGTCTGTTTGCTCCAACACTATGTGATGCACTGTCTCTTGGGAAATAGATATGCTTCACTTACTCCTCAAAAGATGCACTTTGGACTAATAAATATTGTTTTAGAAAATTCAAGGTAAAATGATTCTCAACCAACAATTTAAGATGGATGAGTTTTTAGTCTTCAAAATTGTTAGATATCAACAATTACTTAACTAATTAAAATTGTAACATTATAAATCTTTATCAACAAACCAATTGATTTTATTCAGTTTGGAATCACTGTTGGCAGCAAATAATCAACCATTTAAGAGAGAGTTAAAAAAGATATAAGCATTTCTATCCGGAACTAACTGTGATGGTACAAATAAATAAAACCATGATTGTTTGACACAGTATAAAATGATTCAATTCTTTAACATTTTCATTTTACCTTAACTTTACCATTACCTCAATAAATTACCAAAATCCAGGATAACAAGTCCAAGACAATAAAAATATATAAATATAGTCCTTACTATCTAAAAATAAATAGATTTTGGATATTAACTAAATTTTCAGTAAATTTTTAAGTGGTAGATATCAAAAGAATTAAGAGGTATAAAATAGAAACTAAAGGAAACATATAGGTACTTTATATGTGCATATAAACACATCCATGCATAAATATATATATTTTTATATATATATTTTATATGTATTTATATATATCCAATATTTGAAGTCCAAACTTCATTCAAATACTAAGGGCCTGCCTGGGGCATTTGCTAAGCGCTTGTCATTTAATTTCATTCTAACAGCGATACTTCAATATATGTGTTCTTTTGGCCATTTAGCAAATTAAGGGCACCAGAAGTTAGAAATTATTGATTACACAGCTTGTAAAATCTTGTAATTAAATTCGGATAATTTTGTTCATCTTTTAAACACCATTTTGATTTGGGTAGATGCCTAGTAGTAGGGTTGCTGGATCAAATTGGGTTGTTGATATTCTCTATTGATTTTCTGTTCTCTGTTTCATTTATCTACTCTTTAATCTTTTCTTTCTCTTGCTTATTTTAGGTTTAGTTTGTTCTTAAGTTTCTTTTAATTTTTTAAGGTAGAAGTTTAGTCTGTTGATTTGAGATCTTTCTTTTTTTGGTATAGGCAGATTGATAAATTTCCCTTGGAACACTGATTTAGCTGTATCCTACCAAGTTTGGAATGTTTGTTTTCTTTTTCAGTTATGTCAAAGTTATTTATAATTTCTGTCGTGATTTCTTCTTTGACTCATTATTTAGCAGTGTATTTTCAAATTTCCACACATTTGTGAATTTTTCAATTTTCCCTCTGTGTTTCATTTCTAATTTTATTCCATGGTACTTCAATAACATACTTCATACAATACATATTTTAAAAAATTATAGTATGGTGGGAAGGACCTAGTATAGACATTCACATTCCCAAAGGGAGAAATTGGAAGTATAAAATGGGTTTTAGGCCAAAGCAAGTCCAAAACCCAGCAGGACAGATTCA
This sequence comes from Indri indri, assembly GCA_004363605.1. Taxonomy (NCBI): domain Eukaryota; kingdom Metazoa; phylum Chordata; class Mammalia; order Primates; family Indriidae; genus Indri; species Indri indri. The sequence goes on from RJWJ010011466.1 coordinate 29,782, forward strand.
GTTAGGTTCTAAGGTGTGAGAATAATTCTCCGTGGTTTGATATTCCACCCTCTGGGTCCTTGAAGGCAAATGGCCCTCTCTTCTCAGCCCTGGAGAACCAATTGGCCTCTCCCATCCCTGAGATGACAGCTCTGCCCTTTCTGGCTTCTGCATCCATGGCTCTGCCCTGGGTTCATTTTTCCCTGATTATATGCTATCTCTGTTCCTATAAGTCCTGGATTATAGTGTCTGCTGGTATAAAATTCTCATAACCCTTGTCAGTCTTTTATGCAATTCATGGGATTCTAAGCCACTTAGACAAAATGGTTCCTCACAGATCCTTCCTAAATAACCCAATTTTTATTCTTGGCTTCTGCTGAGATGTTTGATTGGATCTGTAAATCACATGCCTAATTCCTTTAGTAAATTTAACAATTGGTTGTTCAGCCAAACCTCTAATGTTGTCTCCAGAGCATGTTTTCTCATCTTTTTCTGCCACCTGGATAGGTGGAGAATTTTCCAAATAGTCAAATAGTGGTTTCTTTTTCTTAATGATTTCTTCCTCATTTTATCTCTTTTGCTTACATTTTTCTAGTATAAACCAGAAGGAAAAACCAGGGAATTTGTTCCATACTCTGCTTGGAAATGTCAGCTAAATATTCAAGTTCATTATTTATAAATTCTACTTTCTACCCAACAGTAGAGTATAATTAAGTCAAGTTCTTTCCCACTTTCTAACAAGAGTTCTCTTTCTTCCAAGGTCCAACATGTTCCTCATTTCTGATTGAGACTTTACCGGAATTAACATTCATATCTCTACCAACCTTCTGTTCATGAGGATATATGGTCCTCTAAGAGGATGGAAGATATTTATCTCATGCTCCTTAACAGCATGCAAACACTCCCCATAATGGTTTAACATTCAAATTTCTAACCGACTGTATCTTCAAGGCAATCTAGGCTTTTTCCATCAAGTGTTTTAAATTTCTTCTAATTTGTATGCATTACCCAATTCCAAAACCACTTCAATACTTTTAGGTATTTCTTAGAATTTCTCTGAGCAAGAATTCTTCCTGAGAACACTGTGTGAATTGGGTTTTTAGAAAGCCGTTTGCCAGACTGAAGACACAATGCCAAACTTAGGATAAATTTTTCTCTGGCTTTCAGCTTCCTCAAAAGAAGTCCTAGTTTTTACACAAATTCCTAAGTCATTTTATTTAGTGGGGACACATTTTTTAAAAAATAAAACACATTTTTTTTATCGGTGCTGTAAGAGTGGAGAAACAAAAATGTAGGGCTTATTGACCCTTTTTTTCCTATATACAGATTTCTAAATAATGTTCCTGTTTTGTTTAAATGGATGTTTCCCACTCTTGTCCTCTATGTGACTTGATGATTATGAGCCTAAACGTCCATTGAAATTAATCAGGCATATTGGTTGTCACTCACCAGTTGTCTCAGAGTATAGTCTTAAATTGCAGTACTCTCTGATGTCTTTGTTTGTCAACCGTTTATAAACCAGCTTTCTGTCTAATAAATCATCTAATTAAAATAAATTTCCCCAGTTAAAAATTTATAGAAAAGTTACAAAAACAGTACAATTAATAACTTTCCACTTTCACCTAGATTCATCAATTATTATTTGTCTCATTAAACTTTTGTCTCATGGATACATTTCCTATACCATTTTTTTAATGTTCCTTTGCTTAGTCTTGCTTGCCTCTGGTGTTTGTTTTGTCTTGTTTCTTAACCAATTGTTTAATTAAAATCGTTAAGTTTTAGGGCAATTCCAAAGCCTCAGCAACACATTTTTTGAATCGGAAAGGACTTCAGTATTTCCAGTCTACTGGTTGGGTTTCTTTTGCCTTTTACTTCCATTTTAAAGAAAATATGTCTATATGTTCAAACAAGTTACTGAGCTTGAAACACCCCTCTATCTTTTACTTACTCTGCTGCTATAGGTGCATGTCTCCTTCTATTGACAACAAATTTTCTTTAACCAGATGCATTATCTTATTAAAAATGCCCAAGTACTGTGTAGTATTTTTGCTGAGATCTGATATGTTTATTGATTTATTATAAAAACTCATGAATTCTGCCAATCCATGCCCTAAAAATATCAAAACTTAGAGGATGAAAATGATATGGCAGTATAATTAAAATGTTGGCAGCTTTGTAATCAGGGCTTCAACTAAGCTTATAACTATCCTAGTAATTATGCAAGCATATTAAATATCCACTGGCATTTTCACCCAGAATCAGCCAGTCCATCATTTGCAGAAAACCCAGAGCTCTATGCTTCTTCATTAGGGACTGTTCCTGAGGGTAGCTACTCAAAAGAAGCATAAATTCCATCACAATTAAAAATCTGATAGAGTCTACCTTTGCATTAATCAAGTTTTATTTAGGCCTTTATTTTTAGCACAGGGAAAATGTTTTGCATTTATTTTATTTGTGTTTGCAGCTTGACATGAAAAGAAGAGCAGTGCTTCTGGCCACTAAAATGCCTACTGTTAACACTTGTGGGGCAGGGGGTGCCTTTCTGTATTGCCAAGACTTTCTCTTTACTTACCAGACAGCATTTCCTTGATCATTTTATTAAATTTAGTTTTCATTATTTAAATCTGGGACAATTGTGTTTGAAACTTTGTAACTTCTCTGTATTTCTTTGTTGTTTCTTTATAGGCATAGGTTGCCTGAGTTAATGTGCAGGCACTGAAGCAGGTGAACTGCATTTCATCAGTCCACCTCGATGCATTTTGATTGACATCAGTATTTGGCCCCATTCCTGTATGAGCAGATGATTTCTCTTATGTGGATCTTCATCTTGCCACTGCAGCTCCTTTTTCTGCTCAGTAATGAAAAGACATTATAATTCTGGCAAAACAAGACTTGCGTTTATTTTTATTTCTGCGACTGCCAATGTGGTTAAGTCAATCGGTTTTACAATTGTCGTGCTTCCTTCTAGATACTTTGTATTAAATAAAATGCATACGGATATTTATTTCAGTAGCAAAGTACTATATGAAGTGCAGGTTGTTGATTTCTAATCTGAAGTTTCTGCCTTTGTTCTCCACTAGTGGTACACTTTTGAGGCTTTAGTTCACTTATTCTACGTACACATTTATTTATTTAATATTGTAATGACCATAGGGGCATTAAAAACATTGACAGAAAAAGACTGTCTTTGTATTTTTGAGACCTTGCTAAATTTGCTCCATGTTATTGCAAATCTATATGAAACTACTAAGAATGTATTTCATTTTTCACAATTTTATGGATAATTATATGTGGACTACAGAAAAATTGCATGGTAAAAACTATAACATAAAGATGAAAACAGCATATATTGTAAGATTGAGCAGGAAAAGAATTGTATTAAAGACTGCCATTTTCTCTTTTTTAAAATTTTTTCTAGGAAGACAGCTAAACTTAGTAGTTAATTTAGGGCCAGACTCCTAAATTCTGACCATGGAAATATGGGAGAAAGGGATACACACCAGTTTCTATTACAGACTAGGCTTTTAAATTTTATAATATGTGATCCTCTATTACTTCTTCCCATTGCATGGCAAAATTGAAGAAAATGTGATTAAGATTGTAGACACCAACAATGAAGGAACCTCAGTCATAGAAAAGCTGTATAGGCAGAAATGCAGAATTTTATTAATGACAGCTTGCATTGAACTCTATGTCGTGAGAAATTAATGTTCAGTGTATCCTAGGATGATATTGGTGGATAATTGCATGACTAATACATTGATAAATTGCAAGGGGCAGAAAACAAAAGCATAAGGGTAGAAGTAGCTGATCTAGAGATGTCTGTGAGAAAGTTATCTACATAATTATTTTTTTTCTTTTGAGACAACTATATTTTTTAAAAAAATTGTACTTGATGTCTGCACAAATGCTTTGTATTTTATTTTATTTATTTATTTTTTTCAGTTCTTTTTTTTTTTTCTTATTTCATTTCAGGGTATTATGAGGGTACAAACATGGTTACATTTTATGTCTTTGCCTCACCCAAGCGAAGGTTAGAGGCATGCCCTTCCCCTCTACAATGCTCCCCATGTCCTTTAGTTGTGAGTCAAATCAATCAATGTGAGTGCAAATCAAAACCACAATGAGATATCACCTAACCCCAGTGAGATTGGCCTCTATCAAAAAATCTCAAAACAACAAATGTTGGCGAGGATGTGGAGAGACAGGAACACTCTTACACTACTGGTGGGACTGCAGATTAGTGAAACATCTGTGGAAAAGAATTCAAAGATACTTCAAAGAGCTAAAAATAGAAATACCATTCGATCCAGCAATGTCTGTATAATATTTATATCCTTTACTTCTGCCCTATTCAGTGAGATCTACCACTAACACAAACCATTTTGTAAATTCCATCACATGTAATTTTTTCCGTATGGCTTTTGTTAATGTCCATCCACAGTTTCTATGAATCACTATGACAGATGTAAAAGTGCTATCTGTGTACTTGTCAGCAACTACTGTCCCTGAGAAGGTTTTATTTTCCCTTGTTAGTAAACTGTGCTTTAATAAGAAGATATAATTTGGACCAGTAAAAATTAGACTCCCAATATATTTTTAAAGTAAGCAGACTCTCAATAATTCCTTATTTCAGATGTTACAGCCATGTGATAAATGGACCTTCTTCTGACAGGATCTATGGTAAAGAGCATGGTATTTTAGGTAACATGTTTAGTTCCAACTTAAGAAATATCACAAACTTATTAGGACAACATAGAAAGAAGGGGTGTATAATTGAATTTCTATAGAATAAGAGCTTTTGAGGTACTGGAAGAAATGTCTTAAATACCTTTAGAACTCATTATTAATAATTCTCATCTCTGTTTTTCTATGTGAATTAACTCTCAGAAATTCTTTATCATGCATGTTGACATGAACACTGACACATATCAGGTTTCTCACCCAAGAGAGATTGATTCTCCGACCCCCTACCTCATAGTTTTTAAAACAAGTCCTAGAAATGGCTTTAATTGTCCTATTTTAAGACCATAAGTGTGATATACCTGTGATTTCTACACTCAGTAAATTAGCATAGTTGGGTTTATGGAAAAGCCATTCCTAAAACACAGTGTGGTTCACAGAAGGGAAGCACACTGAACAAAGCCGTCATCCTCAGCAGTGATGAACCTTCTCAATTTTTGAACATAGGTTGTTCATTCTGAAGCCAGTGTGTGTTGACATCATCACCTAATGTATGTGCCAACATCTAATTTTTGTACTTTTATCAAGAATACGCCAGTTTCTCTGCAGGATACTGTTTCTGTCCACTCTAGGTCTACGTACTTCAGATCAGGCGCCCCTTAGCCACTGATAGGTGGACTCTAAATTGAGCTAATTGCGGCATTTCTCCTTCTTCCAGAAATGATTAATTTAAGATGGGTCCACATCCCAAGCTGACCTATTAGACATAGTCTTGAAATTTGTATTGAAAGTATTAAGACAGAGGTATATTATTCTAGTGGCAATGATAGGACAAAAACCTGGAGTTGCTGGTGGGACATTTGTCTCCAACTTGGAGAGAGACTGCCTGAAAACAAAGCAAACTCAGAGGGAAGAGACATTAAGAGTTGGAGAAAAAGAGCTTTCAGATGACAATTTTCAAGTGCATAGATCTAATCCTATTAAAGTTTGCTTTTCTGTTGCATTTTATTTTCTGCGAACCACTACATTTACATTTCTGCTTAAGCCAATTTGAGTTTGCTATCTTGTCTCTTGAAACTGAATCCTGACTAATATAGGGGGAAGTGGGAAGTTGTGGTCCAATTTTCAGATGAAAAGTTGAAACTTTACTTGACTGCCTGAGTTTTCTTTGAGTAAGCAAGTGAAGCAGAGAACACCAGTACAGTTAAGCCATGCTCTATAAAGAGTCATTGCTATGAACTGTATCACCAAGTCTATCCTATAAAAGGAGAAAACTGAGCATGATAATAGAATTACTTTGGCACCAAGAATCAGAAATTATACTTAGAAAGGAAGGATAGAAGCAAACTGAGGTTGGTACAACCTCTTCCTTCTTTGGCCATGACAATTCTAATTATTAAGCCACTTTTTAACAGTCTGGAATTACCTCCACTTGATGTACACTTTCAGCTACTCTTTCCTTCTTTTAACTCCTCTGTTCAAATATCCCTCTATCTGAAATAACAGTATAGGCATCCTATATTTCTATGGTAAAGTATTCACTGTATATTTCATCATACTTTCTACCCAGAATAGTTCTCCTTCTACCTAGACTAATTTATAAACCGTCAATTTGCCTAAAATGTCTGTTACTTAAAACACAAAAATGCGTTGCGTGGATATTAAATGTTTTTTTCCATAATTTAACTGAAAATTTACCAGTTTACATTTTAACAAGAAATATACTAAAAGAGAAAAAAAGGAGAAAAAAAGACCTGAGCTATAGGTTTCTGTAATTCAGTGATTCTCTGAAACTGTAAAGGTCACAGGTGTATTGAAGTGCCAAAGCAAGATTTTCTTTCTTAATGTTGAGAAAGTGCTGTATAAATATGAGTATTGCTGTTATATGTGTCTTTTACACTGTAATATAACATGATAAAATGATACTGACAGCTTTAAGACCAAAATTTAAAATTTTTACTAAAACTATTTTTCTTTTAAAAAGTATGAATATCACTCAAAAGTGATTACATTGATTAATATATATTACATCCCTCTATGTGAAAATTTGCATGCTTCTCTTTCTTACAGATCTGTTAACCTATCAGGAAATTGATCTATAATTTATATTTTTACAATGATACATGAGAAATACTATTTACCTGTACCACTGAGAATTAAGTATATTACCAGTTCCTAATATAGGCATAATATATAATTAGAACATAAAGTTTTTAAAATTTTTTTTCTCCTGTGCTATAAACTGCCTAAGCTATCATTCTTACTATTTTTCATGTTGGAACATACCAGTCTCAAAACAATCCCTCATTTAAAAAGCAAAGCAAAATTGAGAAGCTTGAAATGTGTAGGAATGTAATAAAATGTTCAGTTAGTTGCTAATTCACTGTAGTTAAGTGCAATCTCTAGAGATGTTCAGCATGATCTAATACTGCAGCCTTCTGCCCAAAGTGCATCATTACAGTAACAGCCCTGCCAAATGTTTTCTTTTCTCACTTATACTTAATAATACTGATCAAAATACCCTTTATGATATTACTCCGAAATTCACACAGGTGCATACTGCAGACTTTGACTTGAAAACAAATAACACTTGGCAACTAATTTGACATACAAGTAACACTCTAAAAATGCCAATAGGTTGAATAAATATGGTATTCTGAATGTATTCATTTATTTTTCATGCCACACATTTTAAAATGGACAGTTTCATTCAGATATATAATATATATGTCATATATATACATAATGTATATTCTGATCATTTCAATTTGTCTGTAATTAGATAAAGAATATAGTAGCTACTAGGGAGAGGATCTTTGTGAATTAATGCAGATAGAGTGACTTTGATAAATTCTGGTATCAAAAAATGTGTTATATTACTTATGATTCCTTGAGAAGCTATTCTTAGAGCAGCACAAATTAGAACCCAAGATTGCAAAATCAAACATTTCTGCACGTTCTCTTGTGAAGAACATGTGGCCCTGAAAACAGGGAGATGGGAAAAGAAAAGACAAAAAAGAAACTGGTTGGAACATCTTTACAGTTACTACTGTGCACACTGCATCCACTGTACTTCCCTACTCATAAACAAACAACTGCAGTGTGAACAGTGGAGCCCTTCTTTCACTCTCATCATCAAAATGTGCAGCTCTGAATAGTAATTGAACTTGGTTTCTAGAAATTATAGTGTGAGAAGAACTTATATACTTTTAGTTGGCAAAATTCTCAGAATGACTCCGAATACTTTCACCCTTGATTCTCAACCCCTTTGATTGAGGGTAGAAACTCTGAATAGGATGAATGTCATTCCTTTGAGCATGGCACATTATGTGGCAAAGAGAAATTATCTTGGCGGGCTTAATCTCATCACATAAGCCCTTCCTAAGCAGAGGTTTCTGCAGATGGTGGCAGAGGAGGAGTCAGAGAGATTCAAAGAATGACAATGATTTCAAGCACCATTGCTGGCTTTAAAAATGGAAGGGGTGACATAGATTTTCAAAATCTATTTTGACTAAACTTTAGGTTTCTTTCTGAGTATGGGCCCCTAACCTCCCTTTTCTTGTTGGATTTATTTTAGAAAATTTGCAAATGTAAATTTTTTCTCTGCCCCTTTGAGATGTGAGTCTTCTACAACCCAGAAATGTCTTTATCAAGGATCTGGATCTTTAAAAAATGGGTGGGTAAACTCACAACTAATGGACATGGTGGGTGTTGTAGGGGGGAAAGGCATGCCTCAAATCATGATTTGGATGTGGCAAAGTCATAACATGTAACCAAATGTTTGTACCCCCATAATATCCAGAAATAAAAAAAAAAGTAATCATTGAAGTAGAAGGAGGTAACACCCCTTTCTCCAAGTCTCTGTGGGAGAGTAAGAGGTTAATAACGACAATTGGCAAACACAGATGGCCTAATCACATTGATCAAGCTCTCCACTAAGATCTTCCAGTACTTTTCCATTAGCTCACCCTAGCATTTAAGTATCTTCCTGCCTTTTGTTTCAGCAGAGTTAAGTTCTGTCTCTCTTCCATATTGCAATAATATCTTCCCACTATTGCAATAGTGTTGAATAAATCCACTCTTGCATGTTTAACTAGTCAGGTGTAATTATTATTTTTTTTTTAACAGCATGTAAGAACCAAGTAATGGTATCTAAGAGCTGAGAGAGATGCCAGCAAACAGTCAACCAGCAAACAGGGACTTGAGTCTTCTGGCTGCAAGAAACTGAATTATATAGACAACCCGAAGGAGACTGAATGTAGATTCTTACCCAGAGTCTCCAGATAAGAGCTCAGCATAGCCAACACCTTGATTTTGGTCTTGTGAGACTCTGACAGATAACCCAGTTGAGTCCATGTGGACGTCTGACCTACAAAAGTTAGTTAGGCCACTAAATTTGTAACAATTTGTTATAGAACAACAGAAAATTAGTACACCTCATTTGAACCCAAGAGATTTCTAAATTTCCTTGTTTGAACATCCAGAGTGTAATAGAGATTGAAGACAAAATTTTGGAAAACAGTTTTGTCAGTACCCTAAACGGCATGGCCTGTTTCATAACGACCTTAAATGGCATACATAGATTATGCTTTAGTTTCGTTTTTACCTAAATCAGGTACTTGAATGTAAAAAACAAAATTCTAGCTGTTTTAAATTTTGGTCATTTCCTTAAGCCAACCTATGCATTCATATTTGCTTATTTTCCACTATTCACAATAAGTAACACTTTTATAAAAAAAATTCTATTTGAAATAAATGACTTAAATAATCATACATGTTTTAAACTGTCCCGTATTGGTAGATATGCATGTTGGAAAGGTTTATTATTAATATTGCCTAAAATAGGTAAATATTTGCAGTTCATTTTCATTAAAATATGGAATATTTTTAAGGATCTTTAAAGTACGTCTTTTAAGATAATATGACACAGATTATCTAAGGAAACAGTAAGTATCAGTATTTATTTCTGATATCAAATTAAAACTACTCACAAATGAGTAATGTCTATAACTAAAATAACAGAAGTATTTCTTTTTGTAAATCATAGTCACACTCATTTACACTATCAGAAACACCAATTACTAAGGCTATTAAACAGTACTCATTGAATTCTAGTTATCTTAATAAGAAATATCTCATTCTTTTCACCAGCCCAATGTTTATTGAGCATCCCCCAGACTACAGCACTGTGACAAGCACTTACAGGTATTAATTTAAACAAATATATCCACTGTAATCTTTCATGTAACAGAGAAAATGGAGCTTTACATATTGTGTTTGTGACTTGTGTTAGGTGATACTTACTGACCCTAAGATAGTCAATTTCGAGAATTCTTCAAAATGCTTCTAAATGTACATAGGATCAGATGATGCCCTTTAAATCAGACAGCCTCTATGGAAAAATGTAAGCCTTTCAATTGATTATGTCTGGGGTCTTTTTGCCAAAAAGGAAAAAAAAAAAAATCATTCTTTGGCTAGAGGATATTATTACACTTAGCATGTATTTTGGTCTATAATGAATGTAATTCATTAGACAATCAACTAGAATACATTAACAAAATGATTTTTATCACAATTACATTTAAAGTTGAAATTTTATGACTTTATTCATGCAACAGAAAGCACAATCATCTAAACTATTTACTGAGTCATAACTTAGCTCATATTTCCAAGAATGTTATGTGTTTCTTTGCTCTGAGTATTACCATGCAATTAATTCTGGGAACAATGAATTTTATTATAAATTGCATTATACATTTTATTACACCAAAGACAGCTGAAGTGCTGAACCTCTTCACACTTTACAAACTAGTTTTGCTTCATTAAAGGCGTTATTTACTCACACCAAATGTTCACTTGCTGCACAGACTGTGATTGCTGAGTTTTGTCATAGATTGCATGAGACATGGACATGAAAAGTGATTTCCAAGCCTTCATTCTAGCTTTTGGTTGTTCCATCAGAGAACCTTCTTAAAAGATGCAGTTTCCAGATTATGCAGAGTTATATTCTAAACCTTTCCAAAATGTACCTTGATTATTTTTTTAATTATTATGAGTACATAGTAGTTGTACATATTTGTAGGATACATGTGATGTTTTGATACAGTCATACAATATAAATTAATCAAATCAGAGTAATTGGGATATCCATCACCTCAGACATTTATCATTTCTTTGTATTAGGAACATCTCAATTCTACTCTTTTAGTTATTCTAAAATATACCCTAACTTATTGTGGATTATAGTTAGTTTGTTGTGCTATCAAATATCGGCCATTCTGTCCAACTACATTTTTGCACTCACTGGCCATCTCTCTTTATCCTCCACTCCCTGCTATCCTTCTCAGTGATACCCTCTTCATTCTTACTTTCAGGATTAGCAAAAGCATTCCCATAAGCCTGGAAATAGGAGGTCTCACTACATCACATATTTTTTATATTTGAAGATTTTTTTCATTAAAACACTCTGAGCCACATATTTTGCTCAGTAGCCATTTTATTTTATTTCAGATATCAAATTAAAACTACTCACAAATGAGTAATGTCTATAACTAAAATAACAGAAGTATTTGTTTTTGTAAATCATAGTCACACTCATTTACACTATCAGAAACACCAATTACTAAGGCTGTTAAACAGTACTCATTGAATTCTAGTTATCTTAATAAGAAATATCTCATTCTTTTCACCAGCCCAATGTTTATTGAGCATCCCCCAGACTACAGCACTGTGACAAGCACTTACAGGTATTAATTTAAACAAATATATCCACTGTAATCTTTCATGTAACAGAGAAAATGGAGCTTTGACATATTGTGTTTGTGACTTGTGTTAGGTGATACTTACTGAGAAAAATAATAATGTGATGCCTTATAGAGGTAAGGGGAAAATGAAGATGTTGTTAGAGAAAAAAGGATGAAAAACATGAGGTAAAATTTGAAGAACCAAGCTAGAAAGTTAGCCATAAATTGAATGATTTGAAATACGTAATGTTATCAGAAGATGGCCTGACTCATAATGACTGTGAAATGATTGTAGCTGTTATAATTATCATCAAAATTATTATTATAATATTATGCTTAGTATGAGTAGGAACTGTTTAAAATTTTCCAATCATTACTTACCATCTGCCTTTCATTCATGATTTTCATTTAATTATTCATAAATTAATTCACTCAATGAATTATGACTTTTAAGCCAACTACCTGCAAAGCACCTTAGTGGGCATTAGTGTTATGTGCAACCCAGAGATGACCCCTGCTTTTATGACCTTACAGTCTAATCAGAGAGCTCGACAAAACATAAAATTCTTTAGGTAAATTAGGATATAATTCTAACATTTTCTCTGAAGAAGAAGTAAAAAGTACTATGGAAATAGACCAAGGATATGTTGGTTGAAATAGAGAAAGTGGCATTTAAACTGTATTCTGAATTTAAAGTGTCCCTTGCAACAGAAAGAGCATGCATGAAAGACCTGAAGCAGAAAGAAAGGAGCCTGGTGCGTTTGAGGGGATGAAAATATACCATTGTGACAGCAGGCTTTTTCAGAATTCTGAGAATGGAATGCCAAAAGCTGAGAAGTTGACACAAGGCAGTTAGGGCCTTACAGACTGGGTTAATAATTACAGACTCGAGGCTTAAAACACAGGAGATTGCTGCAGGGTATTAAGTCTGGACGTGACGTGATCTGTAAGACTTTAAAGAAAAACAATTTGGGTCTATATAGAAATTCAGTTGGTTTGGACGCTGAGTAATTGTGGGAAGCCCCTCTAGGAAGGTCGTTACAGTTACAGAGGCAAGAGTTGATACTGTCTTAGCTAAGAAACTGGCCATATTAATTAAGAGAAGTTGATGCCTTTGAGGAATATTTAACATGTAATATAAACAGGATGTCGAATGATTGATTAGATAGGACATCAGAGGGAAATGTAATGTTTATGATGGCAAACTAATAGCATGATAGATTAGGTGGTTAATGATACCATTTACTGAGTTCAGGTATGCTGGGAATCATTAATTTGAACAACATAAAACATAAATACAAATTTGCTCAATATCAAATGCTAAATATTATTGTAGTTTTTTTGTTCATTCTGGGAATCAGAAAGAATGTCTATATTAAAAGTTAATTTCATGATAAGTATGGATGAAGTCAATGCAAAATCATTAGAATAGATGAAATTAATTAAGGAGACAGTATAGAATAGGATAAGGGAAGAAAAAAGTCTATGGTATTCATTATATAAAAATTGGATAATGAAAAGTTTCCCATAGCAGATTAAGGCTTATAGCCCAAGGAATTCATATGAAAACTGGCAACTTGGATGAAAGTTAAGAGAATTCAAGTAGGGTGAACCTGGAAAGTGTCCAAAAGATTTAGCCTCATAGAGATTATTAATGAGCTTATAAAATTTTTTTTAGTAATATGCTGCTCATCAGTAGAAGCCAGATAAAAGTGGTCCATGAGAGAAATGGGCAAACAGGAAGTTAAGTATATGAGGACAAATGTTTCTAGAACTTTGCATTTGAAGTATGATAACAAGTAAATCAATGGAAATGACAAGCAAAGGAGTCTGGATAAGGTGTTTTGAACTGGTCAGGTATTACTGCTTGGAAATAGATCATTCATTACATAACAAAGTGTTTCCAAATGTTCTAGAATTCAGAAGACACTTTGTAATGTCACAGGGCAATAGTCTGATTTTAATTTTGTGTATTCTTTACCCTCACAAGATTTCCGGCCAACCTTGAATAATTTTAAGGCCCTGGAAATGTCTCTTGGCCATCTATTAACTATTCTCTCCCCCTCCTGTGCTAAACAATGCCATTTTGAAACAAATGTGGATATAGGTAACTGTAAGTACTCAAAGTTATGGGGCTTAACAAAATTTAATGAAGGTTTCTGGTCAACATACGCAAAGTGCAATTAGGATACCAAAAATTTTATACTGGATATTAGGTAATATTGGTCCTGGAAATTCTTAATTGACACCTCACCAGAGATGTTCTTTACTTGGCTACCTCTGCTGACGTCCACACCTGCCACTTCATTACAAAAGCCAACCTATTTCTCGCAGTGATAGTTTTATTGATTGTTCCCTGTAGTTTGTAATCCAGCCTTTCCAGTGACAGGCATTGGACCAAAGAGAAGAGACGAAAGCAAGACTTTTATTTTTTTTATCTGTGCTTGTAAGCTCAACTTCTATCACACTTCAAATAATCTGTAAAAATGCAACTAATATCACAAACAAACAAATTCTCACATTATTCAGATGAACAGCTTTGCCTCTCATGTACTAAATTTCTCCATTCGCCTTTCGGTCTGTGATTACATATTATGTTTGCATAAACACAAGACCCATTTACTAATTTTTGGCTTAGTAGATTTAACTCCCTATTAAAAGAGAATGTGATTCATCCTCATAAGTGAATGTTAATTTATCTGCTG
>RJWJ010011467.1:0-44314 GCA_004363605.1 Indri indri
AAAAAAAAAACATACTTTCAAAATTAATGAGCATCATAAAACTCTGACATTTATTCATTATATTCCAAATTCTGTTTTTATTTTGTGCCTGCATGTCTACTTGGCTGGAGAAAAATAAAACATAGGAACACGAATCTCAAGTTGGTGCTACTTGAATTAGCATTGATGTTAAGATTCCCAAATGTTTCGTCTTTCCTATTTTCCTAAATTACACATTGTCCTCTTTCCCCAGTTTTTCCTCATCTCTTCACTTGTTCTTTTATTCAAGTGGTGATCTTGCTTCTCATTTCAGTAAAAAATTTCAGGTCTCATATGAGAACTTCCACAACCTCACCAACTTGCAACTCCTCACTCACCCGCATCAGTGCTTATATAATCCATCATCCCTCCTGTTTCTGTGAGAAAGTACCTTCTTGGGGGGTAGAGGGAAGCATATACAAATATCACACAAAACAAATTATTGATATTATTTAATGTAAAAGGCTTTAGCTATTGAACAAAGTATAACAAGGTTTATCAAGTCCACATGACACTTCTTCCTTAAACAGCTAAGCAATTATTTTCAATTCATTTATCTTTTGAAGACTTTCCTCTCTAAGAAACATGTGGGTCACTTGTATGTTTGTCCTATCCCATCCCTTAATGGCATCACTATAACTAACTTTCCCTCTGTCACTTGCATCCTTATTTCTCTTTCTTCTGGATCGTTCTCATCAGCATATAAATATTGCTCCCACTTAAAAAGTAACCTTTGACTTCAGCATTCACTCCAGATCCATCTTTTTCCTAGGCTTCCCAGGCTTGCACTGCCTTCTCTCAATTAAAACTATTCTTGTAAAGATGCCTGATGGTTGACAAGTGACTAAATATGGAAGCAAATTCTCATTATTCCTCTTATTTAACTCTCCATAACCTCTGAGCATTATTTAACAGAGCTGATTATTTCCTTCGCCTTACAGTACTCTTCCCAGACTGCGCTTTCCTGGTCGCCCTCCTAGTTCATCACTTCTCCTTTGATGTTCCATTCACTTTCTCATAATTGACTAATTTTGGAGATCCCCAGGGCTTATCCTCTGGATTCTTCCTCTTTTATATCTACACTTATTCCCTTGATGATCTCATCTAGAAATATGTCTTCAAAAATATGCTCCTTGTATGCCAGCCTGGATCATTCCTGATAACTCCAGTCTATATTCTGTGGCTTAAGTGACATTTCCATCAGTTCAACTAATGGACATTTTGTTCTAAACATATCCAAACCTAAATTTCTGATCCTCTCACTCTGACATATTTGTATACTTCTGGTTTCTTATAATCAAAATCAAAATCAAGTCATTCTTAGCTTTTCTCTTTCACATCCAAATCCATGGGGTTGCTAAACCCCCTTGACTCAAACTTCAAAATATTTATAATCTGTCCACTTTGCAACCACTGGATAATCAGGTCCAAGCCTAAAATATATCTTCCATGGACTGTTGCAAATGCCTCCTACAAATGATTTCACTGCTTCCACTGTTTTCTTTCATCAACAGCCAGCATGATCTTATTAAAATGAAAGACAGATGCCTATGTCACTTTTTCATCTAACCTTTCAATGGCTTCCTGTCTCTTACAGAGTAAAAGTTAAATAACCTCCCTACGTTTTAGCTCTCTGCTTGCTCCTCTCAGTCTCCTCTGTCTGGGCTACAAGAGTCATGCTCTTTTTTCAAGTCTACCTGCCTGGAGAAATCTGTCCCCAAACCTCCAAATGGTTTGCTCACTCACTTCACCCCAGTCCTTGTTCTAATACCACCCGCCTAGTGAGACCAACACCAATTGCCCTCTTTAAATTTTTAACAACACCATCACCCATCAGGTCCCATTAACCTGTACATTGCTTTACTTTCCTCCCCTTAGATCTTATTCTCACCTCCTACAATAGGTACAATTATCTTCTTCCTACATTAGAATATAAACTCCATTACAGGGAGACTTTTATTTTGTTTTCTGTTATAGTCCCAGAACTTAGCACAGTTTCTAGTACAATTAAGATGATAAATAAACCCTTTAGAATTATAACTGATTGAATGAGCTAATGCAAATAAAAAATTAGTCTAGTATAATATTTTTCACTGTTCAAAGAAATCATATTACATTTTTTTTCAGGAAAAGAATAGTCATCTAAGGGAGTTGGGGGTCAGATATGTTATTACCAAATTGGAGTTTTATGACTTCATCAAAGAAACAGAATTATTTTTAAGTTTGGTAAAATATAGCAAAATATACTGCTCATATACATTTGACCCTTGAACAACATGGGTGTGAACTGTGCAGGTCCGTTAATACGTGGAATTTTTTTCAATGAGGGTTGCACTGAGTGTGCCTGCCTCTCCTGCCTCCCCTTCTGCCTCCTCCACATATTCTGCCTCTGCCACCCCTGAGTCAGCAAAACCAACTTTTCCTTTTCCTTCTCCTCAGCATACTCAATGTGAAGATGAAGAAGATAAAGACCTTTACAATGATCCACTTCCACCTAATGAATAGTAAATATATTTTCTCTTCTCTTTGATTTTCTTAGTAACATGTTCTTTTTTCTAGTTTGCTCTATTGTAAGAAGACAGTATATAATACATACAACTTACAAAGTACATTGACTGTTTATGTTATCAGTAGGTCTCCGGTCCACAGTAGGCTAAGTTTTGGGGAGTCAAAAGTTACACATGGCTGTTCGACTACACACAGGTTGGCCACCTAACCCCTACTTGTTAAGGATCAACTGTGCTTCTCTCAGTACTTGATTCCATATTTGAATCTATGAAGATTCAATATTCATAAACCAGTATTTATGACATAATTTATTAAAATTTATTAATCTTCTTATGGAGTTCTAAGATATTTTCAAATTTTTTACATTCTGTGGTATGTATTTAGAACAGTATTCAACAAATATTGTATTTGTAATCCAAGTGTTTATTATGGCTGTTTTATCAGTGCATACATCAAAAATATATACATAAAGCTACCTGAATAAATATGCTTATATTTTGTGTGTTTTTACTTATAATCCAAAGGAACATATGAATATAGTATTTGCTTGGGCGGATAATGCAGGAAGGGCAGGGTGAGAGAGGCAGAAGAGGAGGAGGGCTGTGAGGAGAGATGCTACGCAGAATCTTAGTGGATATGTTTTCAAATACCACATTTATCTACCTCAATTTTTTTCTTGGTTTATGGATTGGCCTTATGATGTCCCATCATTTTAATTACAATTTTCAGTAGCTAGAAATATTTATATTGCTAGCTAAATAAATGTAATATGGAAATACAGGCATTGTAAGCACCCAATAGAATAATAATTAGTTTTGCTACAGAGTAATGCTTTAGATTTATCTTTATATTTGCATGGAATTTAAATCATACTGTCCCTTATGAGTTCAAAATAGCTTACCTACAATTCTAGCTCACTTTGAATCAATGATTACAACTAATAACACTGTATTTCATGTTTCAGAGCAAAACCGCTGATGTTTTTAAAATTAAAGTCATTGACACAGTCAATTTGATGAGGAATGTGTCTCTGCTAGGCCCTTTCTATAATCTATGGAATTAAATTTTCAGTTTATTTTAAGTTGAACTATTAGTAAAGAAAATTGATTGTAATTGTGCTAGTCTACTAAAAATCAGAGATCATTGGGCTGTGTATGAAAGAATATATTCTGTTCTTTATGTGTTTTTGATATCATCTGTGAAGACACAGATGAATTATAGGTAGTAAGATGAATTTTACTCTCCAAAAAGCCTGCTTTCCATAACAGCTATGGAAGGCTTTTTTTTCCTTAGGTTTAGTGAAAAATATTAACAAATTTTTCATAACTCTGGTTTGCATATTTTCTAGTTCAATCTTACAAAGCAGAATTTTTATAAATAACACTGTAGTGAATGTCATATCTTCAGTTAACCATACTAAAACACATGCTGGTCTTTGGGGATGGGTGAAAAATGGAGAATTAACAATGCTTGGTTTCGTATTTGCTAGACCCAGATACCAGAGCAAGTTGCCCATATGCTTTTTATTTCTTACATAAATTACACTTTTAGAGTTTGTATATTTTTCTTTATATGTGCATATGTATTACTATTTTCAGAAGTGTTCATGTTTATATGTGCAAGAATATGTACAATTATTTCATAATGGGTGGGGAAAATGTCTAGTTAAGCACTGATCCTTGAAATATAATTATGCTCACATCCTCTGTTTCCCTCAAAGAAACAACACATGAGCAGCCAGTTAATGTTATAATAACTTTTAAAGATAGTTGTTTCCTTTGGACATATTTTTAAAATATAAATAGATAAAATTTTAAAAATAGAGTTGTTGCTACAACAAAAAATTATGCATAACTATAAACATCTCATCTCTATTTTCAAAATAAGAAAGTTATTAATTCAGTATTAATAGTGTGGGATATTATCTAAGACTTCAAAATGTTGTCTGCTAAGGAGGAATAGGAGGTCTCATCACTAAAATATTATGATAACCAGAAGATAGAATACATACAACTGTAATACCTTTGTACCTGTAGATTATTTATCTATCTATCTATCATCTGCCTATCATCTATATTATCTATTTATCCTTTAGTAAATCAAAGTACTTATTTTCCTTTCTGGTAAATTAATGCTACAAAAACAAACAAACAAACAAAAAAAAAAACCAGACCCTTACTGAACTTATTGAGGTGAGAAAAATGTTAAGCCTCCAACTCAAGGACATAGAAGGAGTTTTGTCATTTTTTACAAATCGGGGACATTTTTATGCATATGGTAGACAGTATGATACATATTTTACCAACTGCCAACACATAGCATGGATAAAATGAGTCCTTGAATAATACTTTTGATATTTTCCTTCATTTTGCAATTTTTTCAGAGGAAGAAGAATTTTTCCTACCATGATTGTTCAAGATCATTGCCTAGAAAATACAATTTCCAACAAGTGGGAATAATTAACACTTTCATTTTGACTTTGTTAAATAATATAGTTTTATTTAGATAATCACTATAGAAACCTCCAGAAATAACATAAAACAGTTTATAAAGTGAACATAAAGTATGGATGAGCATATATTTTTAAATAATTTTATTTTTGAGCCATTAATAAATGTTAAAACACTGAAAATATCTTTTAAAGTCCACTTTCAGATGTTTTTCGCAAAAGTAAATGACCGGTTCTTTATGGATAAGCACATCAATTATTGAGACTGATTATGAAGTGTTCTAAAGTATAGAGACTACAATTTGTCATCAGATACCTATCCTACTTCAAGTTCAGTGCCTGACAATTAATAGATGCTCATAATTAATCTGAATGAATATGTGAATGATTGCAAATATTAGATGAGAGAGAAAGTGTTTTAAATCATGACAAATTTAATCTGGACTTACTGAAAATGTCAACTAGGCAATGTGAGTTCACTTTCGAAACTAATCAATGCATATTTCCATTAAATAAGGAAATACTTGAATGCATTTGAAATACTGTTGAAGTTCTCAAACTTTGATATGCATTACACAGTTTTCAGAAACACATTTAATATAAATTGTGATATAGTCAAAGTTTAAAAATCACTATGGCTCTAACAATTAGAATTTTCAAATCTGGAAATCAAGGCCATGTCTATATTCTAGTATTTCAAAATTCTCTTGCATCTGGTCAGTGAGAGAAGTACCTGAAATCCATTATCATCCTAAACTTTGGAATGACCCCCACAATATGCTCCTTTGTCAATTACAACGTGATTCTGAATTTAGGAGAGTATTTAAACTGAACTATGGACTCTCCGAAATTGTTCTTGAATTAGAAAACCATTTAATGAAGGTGCACTGCCCCCAAACTTTTGAAATAATTCGGAGTGTTATTAAAGCTGAGAGTGTAGCCTGAGAGATTAATCTTATCACTGTTACTCTTACAAACACAAGGCCTCAATGCCATAAGACATCGTGCTGACATTCTGATTAAAGTTAATCTATAAAGAATGACTCGTACCGTGTGACCAAAGCCAAAAATTAACTATCCCAGGCTAATTTTTGACCTTACACAAGAAATCTTGTTAAATGAGAATCAACGGCACATGGAGAAAAAAATATTTTTATGATGCATTCATGGAGTGAGAATATTTACAATTTCTATTAATAAGTTGTAAAATAAATGCAAAAGGAGAATATAAATGAGAAGGTTTATGGGTGATAAAGAAATGAGGAAAAAAAGAGAAGAAATCTAATAGTCTTTTACAAAGACCAAAACATAATTCATAGTTGGCCTCACTGTATAGCACAGACAGAAAAAAGCATTAGTTCTAGGCAAGCCATTTCTGTGCACCCTGTTACTAAGCTATCAATCACAGCCCCCATATGCCAATTAGAGGAATACCAGTTGAGAAGTACCCACCTGAGTCTCCTTGAAAACTCCAGGTGGAAAGCATTTTTAGTGTAAATAGAGAGTGCTATGCACATGTTTTCGTATGACACATAAAAGGAAACCTAGTGTTCTTTCTACTTAGGCTTAGAACATCATTTTAGATACTCTTCCTTGCTGAGCAGAGAATTAGAAACTGGAAATCATTTTCAAACACTCTATATACTGGCATGTAACTATTAAATTCATTAGGACAATACATTCCAAATGAAAAGTTTATAGTATAAAAATAAAAGTAAAATTATTGTTACGCTTCATTTCAGGCACTGGTATTACAATCTATACAGGTAGATAAAAAGGAAGCCGAAAACAGTAAACAAACTATACACTAATTTAAACTGAAATGACAATGCACTTTTTATATCTATTTCCTTACATTTAGATTATTAGTAATAGACTTAGAAAAGGAAATCGTGTGCACTTTAAAACAAAAACGCAATTCATAAAGGTTGAATATGCAATGATTAGGAGTAGACATTGCATTTATTGGTTGAAATACAATTAACAGGTTTTTGTATATTAAAGTTAGGATTACTGTTACAGTTAGGAAACGTAATTCAGAACCATGGAATAAAATTCCTTCTGTTCAGGGTTTTAAAATATAAAACTCCCATTATATTTAGTGTGCCCTTCTCATCCTAGAAGTTAATATTGCTGAGGAAATCGAATCAACCATCTTTATCAAGCCTAGTGCATAGTCAGAATTCTCTGTTAACACCCTGTGGTTTCGTACCTAATTAAACTTATGCATGGGCAAGGATATGTTAACCATGATTTTATCTTGTTAAATAACATTTTAATTCCTAACTTAAAGGTTCTTCTGCCCACTAACTGATAAGTGAAATAAAATTCTATGATTAAAATATCAAAAGTGCATATATATAGTCACACAAATACTATACTGTATTTAGTGTAGTTTAAGATGTATTCTTGAATGCATGAAACTGTTTGCAGATGAAACAGGGAATAAAGTTTCAGGGCTATTTTACCCCACTAGAAGGGATTAAAATTAAAAATCTTAGCAATTCTAAAATATTGGAGTGCATATGGAGCAACAGAGATTCCTAGAATGTCTGGTGAGAGTGGACAATGGTACAAAAATTTTAGAAATAGCTTGGCTGTTTCTTATAAAATTAGGCATATACTTATTATTTGATTGAGCAAAGTTTACAAATAGAAAATCTTAGGTGTCATTCCCAAGAAAAATTGATGCATATGTTCAAAATTGTATGTATAACAATATTATAGCACCTTCACTCAGAAAGCCTGATAATGCAAAGTATATATTCTATATACTTTGTATTATCAAAGAGTATAATAAGAGTCTATCGAGAGTATAATAAATAGTTTTTATGTATTCATATAATGAAGTATTACTTAGGAATGAAAATAATTTACTGATTAATAAACAATGTGGATTAAGTTTAAAAATATTATGCTATGCAAAAAATAGAGGCACAAGATAATTGCATGATGATGAAATTCAAAAAATGGCAAATATAGTCGGTCCATAGTGTGGGAAATCAGAACAGTGTCTGCTTTGATAGGAGATAGGATTGACACAAAGGGCATGAGGGAATTTCTAGAAGGTGGGAATGGTCTAGACCTTAAATTGGGGAATTAAAAATAGGGATATAGATTTCCTAAAACTCATTGAATTACACTCTTAAAATTTTTGCCTTTTAGAATATAAATATTTTATTAATATTTTAAATATGTTTATATTAAAGCAAATATACTTTAATAAAATTATAAAAGTAGTAGTGAAAGCAGAAAGACCATTGGAAGGCTATTGCTCTAGACCATCTGTGGGACATTCAGAGTGTGGATTTGGGTGATAATAGTAGAATTAGGGACTAAGCAGACTGAGAATACATTTTGGGAGTTGAGTTGGCAGAATTTGCAAATGAACACACGTTGTTTTAGCTAAGGAAATAAGGAAGCCAAAATAAATAAATGTCCTCTTTTTTTTCCATTTTTGTTATAAATATCAAGTTACCTACCTTAATAGTCATAACCGTTAGAGATAATACTCATTTTGCTTAATTTCCATACTTGTGTGCATTTTTATCATATATACACACAAACACATGCACCTTACAAGCTCTAATATAATGTATTGAATTGCATTTTAGATTAAAATAAAGCAAATAAAAAGTTCTTTGAATTTTTCAAAATGTAGCAGATTTTAACATCAAGGTAGAGCTGTTTGATATCAATGTTATTGTTTTTTATAATCTGAAATTACAACCTAATTCATTCCACATTCTCCTCAAAAGATCACTCAATGCATTTTAGCCTTCATTCTTTAGTTTCATCAAGAGAGAAGGCAAGAATATTCTCTATTTGAAATGATAACGCACAAGCAATGAGATTTGTAGCAATCATTATAGGATAAGGAACTGCCTAGCTAACTAGCCATTCGAGATACAGCAAGGTAATAGGTTTACGTTTTTGGCCTAGTAATGTAGAGGAAATATATGTTTCTCTTCCTCCCCCATGTTTATAATGTCATTATTTTACCTCTTAAGCAAAGCAAACATCTCTGTATCTATGAACTGGTTATTGTTGACATGTCTTGGAATTATGAGGCCTTTCATTTTACCCTCATTTTAGAATGTTTGCCTGTAATTTGCCCTATTGGTATAATTTTTTAAGATTCAGTTAAATCAAGCACCTTTCCAGGATTCTAATATGGTCTCTCATTTATTTCCTTCCACTCCATACCAGTTTTATTTCCTCTCTGCCCTCAATGTAAAATCAACTGAGGCTTTACTGTTGCTGAATCTCATGGGTTTTGGAGACCTAGAACCCAATGCTTTGCTACACATGAGACAGCTCAAGCCTTATACAAACATAGTGCAAAAAACCAATATTGTAATGTTTGAGACATTCCTCAGTTCTAAGAGTAGCATATTATTCAATCTATTTGTCTCATGCATTCAAAACTTCTGTTAAAACAAAATGTTAGAGAATAAGTATGTTTTAACATATTCAGCTACACATGTCTTCGCCACTACTGTTTTGCTAAATTAATATATAATGAGATATCAAGGAAGGGAATATGAGGCAAAACCATTTTGATGACAGGAAGAAATAAAGGGAAGGTGAGACTATTAAGATTATTTCCAAGGTCTACTCTGAGAGCCTTAGCCAGGTTGCGGGATGGGGCAGCCAGTATGGGTGGGGGTATTCGACAGACAGCACAGGCCACAGCGAGGCAGCACCAACATAGAGGAACATCACAAAGACAGAGAGGACCAAAGATTGAAATAAATGACCTCCTTGACAAAATCAAGTCTGAGGGTTATTTAGGTAAAATGCTTTTAAAAATCTGATTTAAAATGAGGACTTTCAAAAAGTGTTACATAATTCTGAAATTTTACTACTTTATCATTGACCCTGTTATGAATAATGTAAAACTCATTGCTGTTTCTGATATAGAATCTTTAGGTATATGACTTAGATATTTAAATACTATTCAAACAAATTCAAGAAAGCAAAACATGGTACTAATAACATTTTACCTCATAGTTGTGATAAAAATTTGTCCTTAATAATTTTGAGTGCCAGTGTGTCTCTGTGGGATGTTCACTGGGGCAGTGAAATGTTATTTCTTAGTCCTTCAGTAATTTATTTTAAAATCTGGGGTCATGGGTAAGAAAATATCCATGAGTGTCAACCAGTTCCTCTAGGGCACTAGTGAATTTTTGACACTGTACATTACAGTTACTGTTACTGGAACTTGGCAGAGTGCTCTGCTCCTGCACTTTTCTTTAGACTTTCTTTGATAATTGTCTTTGGAAATGTTTGCCAAGAAAAAGCAAGGGCATACTCCCTCTGGCTATGCTGCATGTAGCTAATTCTACACCACCATAGATTGGCATATTTCGAGATGGACTTTCTGTCATGTTTTCTACTAAAAATCAGCATCACACTAACAGTAAAAATTACACATAATTCATCCTCATGGAGTGACTTATTAGCTTGCACTTTTGGAAATTTTTATTTGTGAAGTAGGTTGATTATAAGTAAAATATAGCGTCTCTTTTTTCTTATTAAATTTAACTGGTGAGATAAATATATGAATTAGATGAATCCAAGTACCCTTAAATTTGGAATGATAGCCACAGGTTTCATTTGCTTTCATATATTGATCCTGATTTATATTAGCATTCTTCATAGGACTTAATATCACTTTACCTATTTACTGAGCTAGAGCTAATAGGGAAATATTTATAGGATTAATTTTTATCTCATTTCTAGTTTTCATGGATTTTATTAACTTAATTGAGAAAAATTCATTAAAGAAGCTCTTTGCATGTTTTTTTCATAAATATCTAATTTTCTATTGATATGTTAAAAGGACGAGAACATATAACTGAAATATAAAGCCTATTTTCTATAACAATATTAAGAAGAATTCATAAATGTCTGGTCCATATATCTATATCTATATTATATCTATCTATATAGAGATAGAAAGTGTCATGGAACATATATGTATATATATTCAAACTGTGAGTAATAACAGTGCCTACCTACCTAATAGGATTGTGGTCTGTTTGAATAGACCAAATGTTCAAATTTTGATTCATATTATAGACTTTTGAAAAATACCATCTCTATTTCAATTACTGTAAAGCAAGGTAGTTTTTTAAAATGTGTATGTGATGAAATTGATAAACACAGTATAACTTAAGACTTTTTATTTGGTGAAGTCTTAATTCCTTCTTTCTTCATGTCAAGCAAGACACTTTTTTAACACATGTTTAGTATTAAGGAAAAATACTAATAATGAAAAATAGTTTAAAATGTACTAGGTTATGACTCAGTTATAACACTAAGGTGTTTATTGTACAAATTTATATAATCATGAAAATAATTATACATTTTAAGTTCTAGATAGAATCTTTCCTATTTTATAAATGAGACCACTGAGACTTAGAAAGTAGAACAAATTGTCCAGTAATGCAGACAATGTGTACAATAGGTATAGAATTTATCCTAGACACTTCAAGAGCTCATAATCTATTCACTACATTTACCTTTGCATATAATTTCATCATAGTTTGAAGTTAAAACTTTAAAAATGCTAGAATAAAATAAGAGTGCAAATATTTGTGAACTGAGTGAGACAAAGATTTAAGTAAGAAAAAGTTAAGCTATAAAACCAAAAATTAAATAAATGTAACTCCATCAAAATTAAAAAATTACAAAAATTTTTTGAAAGTCGCTGTTCAAAAGATATAAAGGTAAACCACAGAGAAAAATATTTGCAAAATATGTATGTGATGAATGTATTCACAATACAAAGAGTTTTTAAAACTCTGTAAGAAGAAAACAAAGCAATTTAATGCTTAATCCCTACAGATTCTTCTCCAAAGAAGATATACAAATTGCAAATAGACACATGAAATGATGCTCAATGTCAAGAGTAATTACGAAGACGCAAATAAAATCCACACTTCTTTATACTCATGAGAGTGGCTAAAATTAAAGAGCCTGACACCACCAAGTGTGGGCAAGAATGTGAAGCAAATGGAAATAACGTAAATTTCTTATGGAAATGCAAAGTAGTACAACTAGGTTAGAATACATTTTGACAGTTTCCACAAATTTAAAAGTCACTTACCATATGCCACAGAAATTTTATCCCTAGATATTTACCCAAGAAAAATGAAAGCATATGTCCTAGCAAAACTTGCATGCCAATATTCACAGTATCTGTATTCACCAATGCTTAAAACTGGAAACAGTCCAGATGTATATTGTATCAATGGATAAACAAACTGTGGCATCTCCATAGAATGGAATACTTCTCAGCAATAAAACAGAGTCAATGACACATGCAACAACATGGATGCATTGCATAAGCATTATGCTAAATGAAAGAAGTCAGACACAAAAGGTGACATACTATTTGATCTGTTCATGTATACTTCTGGAAAAGCCAATGCTAGAGGGTTAGAAATGAGATTAATAGTTATCTAGAGCTCTGGATAGGGAAAGGGGTGAACTGTGAAATAAGGTGTGCATAGAAAACTTTCTTAAAAAACTTTCAAAATTGTTTTAATTTGTCTTTAGATGAGGTCTCGCTATGCTGCCCAAGCTGGTCTCAACCTCCTGAGCTTGAGCTATCCTCCTGCCTCACCCTCCCCAGTAGCTCAGGTTACAGGTGTGCACCACTGTGCCCAGCTTGGCATGGGAAAATTTTCGAAGTGATAAGAATGTTTTTTTATTTTAACTTATTGTCATACACACACGCACACACACACACATATGTCCTACAACTTAATAAATTGTACATTTAAAATGGGTTATTAATTATATATAACTTATACTTCACTAACAATAATATTTAAAAGTAAATTTATATAATATTTAAACAAAGATTGCACATTGACATAATTTTACACGTTATATTATTCTGAAGTAAAATGTAGCTATTCATAAAAAGAATTTTTGTCAATTTTAGAGATGGAAAAGCCCATCAGGAATCTTAGTTACCCAGATTTACAGAAGAAAGAACTATCACAACAAATGATGCATATATATGCTGTTATAAGAATAGGACAAAATTGACCTAATGTGAAGGTTAAGTAATATACAACCAACATTTGAAAAATTATGGAATATGTGTTTATACTTATCCTTTTAGGGCAAAGTCCATAATTTAAGTGCAAGTTAAGTCGGTTTGTTGTGTTGCCTTTTAAGTGGCATCTCAAAATGAGTAGTTGAGGCCTTGGAAAATAACAAACATACAGTAAATTGGCCGACATTTTTGGCGTGCCTGGTCTTAAACTCAAACTTTCACTATGACAATCAGATAGAATTTACCTAATATAGATGTCAGTTGTAATAGTTTTCACCTTATTTTTCTCATTTGGAAGTTTCTGCACAAGTGACTCTTGATCACATTTCAAGTACCAATACAGTTAAATGCTTGCTACTCTAGTTGCAATGTAGTAGTAGGAGCCTGAGCCCCTGATATTTTTCTTTCTTTTCTTAATCTCTCCCTCAAGAAGTTGGCCCCCAGGACTCTGTGGTTCACAGTTTGAATGCCATTTATTTGCAACACTCTCAATAAAAGATCTTATTTCAACATTCTGGACGTTATAAAATCAACAAAAGTACTAGTTGTGAATGATTTAACTTAAACTATGAAATGAAAAATACACACAATTATTCCATAGATAATTTGTGTCTTTCTTTACATTATTGGCAATTTATAGTGTTTCAATAATTTTCAATTCCTATTTTAAAGAAATTAATAAGATAAAAAGCTCCAGTTATCTGTGATTAAAAATATTACCTTTGGTCTGCTATTTTCTTGATCTTTTTCTCTTACAATCCATGTTTTGTGAAATTTTGAAAAGGCTTTACTGACTTGTTTTATTTCTCATAGACTGAATCCTCATTATCATTGATCCCAGGACATTTTCAGTTATTTTTAATAGGGTAATTATTTTTTTCTAAAATTCTCAACTAAAGGCTTACCACCTTTCGCCAGAAATCAAGAAATCTCTTCCGTTTAGTTTGTCCCATCCTGCCACTTTCTGACTCTTAAGCACTCTTTTTGTATGTAGCCCAGCTGTCTCTACATTCTGTTTGCACTGCAGGACTGTTGAGAGTTTTCTACTGAATCCTTCTCTTAGAAAGAGAATCTTTCATACTGAGCCTGCCCTTCAAAAGCACTCATAGAATAATGCATAACATGACTCTTTCTACATAACATTAAATGCTTCCCTGCAGTACTCCCCTGCAGAATTTTGTTATATTTTAAAGTTCTCTTATTTGTATATTTAACCTATGTTAATATTAAAAATAAGTTAAATGTTCTCAGTTTGGTTATCTCCAAATAAATGTGTGCTTGTGTATTTTATTTTGCATTTCATTTTTACTGCATCTTCATAAAACTTATGGTCCGTATCTCAAATATTATTGATTTCAAAAATATTTAATCCTTCTTTACCCTTGTTTCATAATTATATCATGTTGGATCATTTTTAAAGCATTTCACAATATTAAGATGATCGAAGACACATTTATCTTTTTAAAATTTCTGGTCAATAGATTTATTAGGTTCAATAGAATTTATTAATAATAATTAATTGTCCATTCCTTAAACAATGCTATCTATAATCCCAAAAATAATGCTATAGAATTCCTTACAAAATATATAGATTTTTATGCTCTCAGAATCATTCATTTAAGGTTTAATTTGAAATATTCTAATAGTAAGATATCTATCAACTCTAACCATGTAATAAAATATATTCATATACTGAAGAATGTAGAGAAATATTAGATGTAGTATGAAATTAATGCTGATAAATTAATGATAAAACAATATAGATGCAGTCTTTCGAATCAATAATTACTGTTAATTTTAGGTAAATAAAAGTATCTCATTGTCTCATTAATTATGAAGATATTTAATCATGGTAATGCTATTTTTAAAAAATTTTGGCTTCAAGACTGTGTCACAACCTTTAATTATTCTTGTAATCATTTAATAATATTTTCTTCTTAAACTTAAGGCTTACAAACATGTGTAGAGCCTTATTTACACCACAGTGATCATAAAATACAAGTTTTTGTTTTACCATTCTTTCCTTCTTAACTTTCAATAAAGCAACTCTATTTTATTTAGTGCATAGCTGTAATATTAAATATTAATTCTTATTTCTTAATCACATTTTAAAGTTAAAACAATTTTATAAGTAATAAAATGTCTTCGAGAACATGATTCCACATTTACAAGACAACTACATTTATGCTCCCTAAAAGTCTTTGTTTTATACATGTGCATTTGACCTGTAGAGCTTATTGCCATGCATAGCAAATTTGACATTGTACATTAGTTCATTTCTAGATATTATTTTGCAGGTGCTTCTTGTATAAATTAATCTTTCTCAAAATTAGCTGCCTAGGAAACTCCACTTATGTACAGGAGATCTTAGCATGAAACTAAAGGGATTTATTATGATGTATTACTATTTATTACTGCAGAGGTATTTTGCTAAAGACAAATTACATTATTCTAATTTAGGTTAAAAACTGAAAAAGCAGGGAATGGGAATCTGGAAAATTATAGCAAGCGAAAGATGGGAAATGTATTGTAAAATAAAAAATATTTTCTATGGGATACTTAAAATGGAGAAATATTTTTAAACCAGTTGTAGAAAAGAATGCTTTCAATTTTTCCCCATTCAGTATGATGCTGGCTGTGGGTTTGTCATATATGGTTTGTATCATTTTAAGTAAGTCCCGTCTATGTCTATTTTGTTATAGATCGGATGAGGGTCAGAAGGGAAGGAAAAAAAGTTTTAAAACATGCACTTTGTAGTATACAGATATAACTGAATTTTATACTAAAATGAAAAATAATGAACTATGGATACATACAATAACATGAGTAGATCTAATCAACATAATATTGAGCAAGAGAAGTCAGAAACAAAGGAGAACCTGCATATTATTTTATTGATACGATGTTCAAGAGCAAGTATTTTAACAATTCTACTTCATAATGGTAGACATCAAAATAGTGTTTGCATTTCAAGGGAGAGTATTAACTGCAAGAGCACAAAAATTAACTTCTGTGGTGATATTAATAGTAATGTTCACTATATTTGAGGGTTATGTGGCTGAAATTGTTCTTATAATCATAAATTATCCTGTATTTGTGCTCCCATATGTTTATCTGCTTGCTTCAGTTTGTGCATTGATGTCTCATAGCAGCACACGTTTTCAAACATTTTTAGTTTTATACTGGTAGTGGAATAGTTTCCCTTGTGAAAATAGAGAGGAGGTAAGAATTTGGGAGTTAGGAGGAAACCGCAACAGCAATGACAAAACTAGGACCGTAGAGAGTAATCTCCTGTTGAAGTGAGACTGAAGGGTTTATTACTGAATTGAGGTAGTAAGAAAAGGCTCTTTCTTAATTTGCTAAGATTCTATCTTGCAAATAGTACTTAAAAAGAAACTATGTTACGGAAACATGGTTAATGTTTTACAGTGCAATTTTAAATGTCTAAAGTTTTTTTTAAAAAAATAGTTATATGGGAATCACTCATGTACCATAATTCTGTTAGGCATTCAGGCTAAATATTTTAAGGTCTCATCTAGAGCACATCTATATATTAATAAATATTTATTTTCTGTATATAACCAAAGACTCCTAAGACTGTACAAGATATTTAAATGATTGCTATAAAGGGAAAAATGGTTGGTTAGACAAGATAAAAAGCTGTTCTGGAAAAAAAATTTCCTCTTGCAGTTGCATTTTGGCGAGGACTTTTACTCCTTATATCTAGTTGTAAGCATTGCTGGCAATATAATATTTTAAAGAAACATATTTTTCCTTCAGGACAGTTTTTGTGTAGGAGAGTCAGAAAAAGGGAATTAAGGTCTACTGTTGAGAGATTTTCTAGCACATCTTAAATATCCAGGAGGCTTAGTAAAACTTCAAATAAGGAAGACATTATTACTCAAGATAATAAATCTGAGCTGATTTTAACTTCCTACCTTTCAGGCTAGCCTTATCATGAAGGAATTTTCAAAGTTTTAAACATGCATGTATAAATATATACATATACCCTTATTATTAAGGCATCCTCATGGCTTTAAATACACACACACACACACACAGACACATAAACACACACACCAGACATATATGTATATTAGTACTATTTTGAACCCAATTCAGTTTGTATAATTTCTTTCCTGTTACATAAGCAATATATATTTAGAATATTTTGATTATGTCAATCTCACGTTGACATTAGTTTAACAAGACTCTAACCGGCAAGAAATAAAGCATTCATCAGCATGCCAGGTTTGGATAGCTGCAAGGTTAGTGAGGCAGAACAAATATTAATAAATATACAAAGAAGCATAAAGCATCTATTATATCAAGACATGTATTTTAGGCCTAAAGGATGGCACAAAATGTTTTCTGGCACATATGCATTGCAATGAGCGTATCTGAGAGCTCTGAAACATCTTAGTGGGTTGGATCCTCTTCGACGCCGTGGTGTGAGCCCGCACTGCATCTTTGAGTTGCACCTGCTCTGTCCTGTTTTTGCTGTTTTTGGAGAGTATTGTTCTGACATAATCAAGGTACATTTTGGACTGTGTGTTTTAGTCTTGCATACATATTTCTCAATTATTAAAGGATATTTCTAAAGTAATATGGATGATGATACCATAGGAATAAAAGCAAGGTTTGATCTCCATTTGGAAACATAAATTTGTTCATAGATTCTTGAAGGGATAGCATGAAATCAGAAGATCAACTATTGTCTCAGTTTCCAAAAACATGGAATGGTTCCAATTATGGTCCTCTGTGGTTTATCCAGACACAGTTTTGTGATTGGGATTCCTTTTTAATCATTTTAGCCCTAGTAATATCCTCAGGAGGCTTAATTCAGTCTTTGAGGCTTTAGCTTCCTAGTGTCCTGGGGTGAATGATAGTCACTGGTGAACTTGAATGAGACCTTGGTGCCATAAAAACAGATGGAATGCGCAGGCAAGTTTGAGATGTGAGATTAATTGCACAAACTGGAATATACTTAATGCAAGTATACTTTCTGTTTATTTTGTGTACCTTTTATGAAGCTAAATTATGTGAGTATTGTATAAGATTAAATTTATGTGAATGTTTCCTATTTGATAAAACTGGTCACTTCGTGAGGCAATGTAAGAACATAGCAGAAAGAAAATGGCATCAGATTCACTGGCAATGCCCTGTTGGCAATGTCCTGTGTCACCACTTGCAAGCTACTGCAGTTCTCTATGTTAAAATGTCTTTATTGTAAAAGAGGAAAATAATTCTCGTAGTTCATCTTTTTTGTTATGAGGGTTAAGAGAATGCCTGACAAGTGCTTGCTTACTTCAGTGACCTGATTATGGCCACATTCAGAGACTTAGGTATTTTTACTGGACAGACTATAAACAATAAAAAAAAAATTGTAAAGGGGATCGGGAGTCTTTCAGATATATTCAGCCAATCTCCTTTTTAAAATGCACAAAATTTATAGGATTACCCTTTTGGATCTGTTATTTATTGCTGATTCTTTATTTACAGGCTCGTCAACACTAAATATTTGCCTGAAAATTCCATACTATTCACTGCTTTATTTGTATAGACCCAGATAAGATAATGTACAAAGTACACTTAAGTAAACCCAAAAAGGAGCAGCCCTATGCCCTACATTACTAGTATGGTAATGATGTTAACAGGTACACCTGTAGTGGAGTGGCAGAGGGTAGCGGATAGGTTGCAGTTGGTAGAGCAGGATCATTTCTACGCCAATTCAGATAAGAGCTGAAATGTTGCATTTATGTTTGTTCAGAGAACTGAATTTTAAGAGGTACTTAGAGACACAGGACCATATTCATAGTAGAATGATTATGATATGTAATGATGCAAAATGCTTAAAAGAACATATGAGAAGAGTCTGAAGAGATTTTGGTTGGAGAAAAAAAAAACACTAGAGAACATGAATCGTTATCTAAAAATATTTGCAAGACTTTATCTTTAGGAAGAATTGGATGTGTTTTTAACATCTACAGAGGAAACCATTAAAAACATTATTTTGAAATTAAAACCACATATTTGACTAAATAAAAAGATTACAGTTATGATGAAACAAAGTATTTCTATTAGCTTCTCATTTCAACAGACAGGGCTTGTATATTCTGAAAATAAAGCATAAGGAAAATAGTGAACTTGGAAATTTATAGGAACATACTCAAAAACAGCAGGTCTCCTCTTTTTTAAATAATTATTTTTAATTGGAAAATGAAAGTCATATATATTTATTGTGTACAACACAATGTCTTGAAATGTGTATACATTGTGGAGTGGCTAAATTGAGCTAATTAACTTGAATTACTTCACATATTTTTCTTTTTTTGTGGAAAAAGCTCTTAAAAACTACTCTCTTAGTAATTTTCAATAATATAAAACTTCCATTTGACAGGAGGAATAAGTTCAAGAGATTTAGTACAATCTGATGACTATGGTTAATAAGAAGAGGACTCATATAAATTCTTTGCTGTCTTGTACATTTACACAAATGAAAAACTTGTGTTACTTATGGAGGAAGTTTGCAGTCCTCAACTGCAAACATCCACAGCATAAGGATTGCATGTTACTGCTGAAAACATTGCAATAAAATAGACATAGTTTTGGTCTCCAACACTTGTTTGTTGACCACCTGGAAATGTTTAATTTAGTATTACTTAGGAAATACTACATTGATAGACCCTGGGTATATACATGCATATGTGCACACACATATTGATAAGATATTTTCTCTGTCTTTATTATATATTTTGTAACTTTATTATGTTATTATGTATAGCATGGTGTCTTCCCTTCAGGGGCTTTTGTGCTATTAATAGTTAGAAAGACATAAATAAAACAATATAAAGAGATGCGATAGGTATTTTATTATCCGTATGGTTACAAAATATTTCTGAACAATGGGATTTCAATTAGTTTTCCTGGAAAGGGATAGGGGAAGGCATGCGTTGATCTAGAAAAGATCAGAGAGAAAGTGGTATTTAAACTGTAACATATAGATCATGAAGGAGTGCCTTAGCTATTGAGCAGGAAATTTGAGCATGAGCAAATGAAGTATTATGAAAGGTAGAGCATGCTTAAAGAGTTGAAAGTGATTTGGAATGGCAAGAGCAAAGGATGTGTCAAAGAAAGTATGTGCGATGAGGCTGAAAAGGTAGGAAGTGTCAGATTGTGAAACCATGGGAGTCCTGTAACCTTTAAGGTATAAATCTGAGAGAAATATAAATTTTAAGAATAAATAGGTAATTTTAATAAAAGGTAATAATATAGGTGTTCTCAATAACAGATATTGGGAAAGTAATTTCTGTACTCTAAAAAATGCCTAACAATAAATTAATTCCCTATATATCCTCAAATCATTATAAGCTGCACAATTAAAATTCAGCAAAGTAAAATATATCTCTTTTTAATTTGTTTCAGTGGTTTAAGTTACCTTGCACTAGTTTTATAAAGTCTGATTTTTTTTCCCTGAAGAAACTATAGATGGGAAGAAAAGTGAAGGACAACAGCAGCTGAAACTGATATTAGCCATTAAGCTTAAGCACAAATGAGTCACTCAAATAAAGTGTACAATTCATCAGTGGCACAATAGTCATATTAATGAGCCATATTTGATGTCAAAGATTATAAGTGTATTACAATGGTATTAACTTGTAAATTACTGTCAGATTTATGGATTACCTAAGCAGGTCAAATGCAATCTTATTAAATGTGCTAATGGTGTTTAAGTGGATAGGGAAAGTAGGAAAATTCACTATGAAACATTAAGCCTTACTAAAACAGATGCCCTTCAGCATAAGGAAATAAGCCTACATTATTTTCAGTAGACAATAACATATTCTTGCAAAATGAAAAGCAAAGAAATGTGTGTTTATTATTGTCAATAATCTTAAATATAAAAAAGTATTAGCACAGTTCACATGATGTATGTATAATAAGTAATTGGTAGAAAATTCATAAACATTTTAATGTGTAGAATAATAGACACACATTTTCTTTAACAATATTAATGTATATTGCATATAAAATTATCTAACACAAACTTCACACTTGAATCAATCATCCAGCAGGGCATGGTAACTCACAACT
This sequence comes from Indri indri, assembly GCA_004363605.1. Taxonomy (NCBI): domain Eukaryota; kingdom Metazoa; phylum Chordata; class Mammalia; order Primates; family Indriidae; genus Indri; species Indri indri. The sequence goes on from RJWJ010011467.1 coordinate 21,144, forward strand.
GTAATCCCAGCAATTTGGGCAGCTGAGGCGGGAGGATCCCTTGAGGCCAGGAGTTGGCGACCAGCCTGGGCAAGATAGAGAGACCTTATCTCTAAAATAAATAAATAAATAAGCTGAGTATGGTGGTGTGCACCTGCAATTTCAGCCACTCAAGGGGCTGAGGCAGGAGGATCTCTTGAGCCCAGGGATTTGAGGTTGCAGTGAGCTGTGATGGCACCACTCACTGCATTCCAGCCTGAGCAACAGAGTGAAACCCTGTCTAAAAATAAGTAAATGAATAAATAGATAGATAGATAGATAAATAAAACTAGTATGTGGTTGGTCAAAAAGGAAAGCCAATTATTTCCATGTAATTTATGTAAAAAATAGTCATATTTTTAATTTTAGTTATGATTTCTAAATATGTGGTCTTTGTATACTGTGAAGAATTATTGTATAAATAATCAAGAAAATATTGCATGCATGAATATTCAGATAAGGAGAATAAAACCAGTTTAAAAACTGTACATAAAAAGAAATAGCTGAATGAACAGCATCAAAAATTAGCGTTCAAAGGCATCATCCATTAAGAGCCATTTCTGACGTGGTAACTACAAAGAAACTTCTAAATTTGCCCCAACTCTCAGGAATCTGGTATTGCTTGTTTACTGCTTAAAAATATATTTTCTATGTATATTCATTTCAATTCTGGATAATAGTCTAATTTCTATCTCTCAATGAAAATCACTAAAATATTTGGCTTTTCCATTGCATTAAAAAATATTCTATCCTTAAATCTTTATGTTGCTGATGTCCATATACATAGTTCAGATTCTCAAATTAGTCTGACTTACTCATTTGAAAATAGATAATTAGTACATAGGCCCAAAAACTTTTAGGAATTTTCATGAAAGAGTAAAATTGATAAGACCACTTCATAATTTAAAAATTGTCGGCAGCTTGTCAAAGCTGATTGCTATTACAAGAACAGTTTGTAAAAAGGTTCCAATATATCTTCAAAAAACTTCCCTGAGATTTATTGTGTTCTCTTTATTTTTTCTGTATCTCAAGTCTATGAAGGCAAATTAACTTACTTTTGTAACTTTTCCAGCAGGAACAAATAAATGTGCTATTTTTTTCTGACTAATACATGGTATTATCTATAATATTTGTATTTAATTATCAGAGACATTATTTAAATAGCATATTAATTATAGCTTCAATAAGTATTTTGTATAGACTTCATTTATACTATTACTTAATCACTATAGAAATTATCCGCCTTCCAGATATGTGCATGGTACTGCATCCTTTCTTGTATATACAAATGTATACTAAATTTGTTTCCAAATTTTTTCCTTTAGAAACTTACATACTGATAATTATTTGCATATCAATAATTATTTAACACAAACATATGTGACAAGTAATGTGTGATAAACAATGCAAATACAAACAAGTTTAATTTTAATGCACTTTAAAAAGTAATTTAAAATAAATAAAGTGTTAAATTATTTAAAATGTTGAATCTATAAATGTACTAGTATTATTAACCAAATAATGCACTGTTTCTATATTTGGCACTGATATGGCACTCAAATTATGTGTAGAGTAAGTAAATATGTAAATAAAAGCAAGTTCTAACAGAGTAAAGTATGTATTTTCTACAAAAATCCAGAGAAAACCACATTCATTACTCCAGTGTGAGTTTCATAAACCACTCAAAATGACAACTTTAAATCACGAATTAGAGAGGAATGCTATTCCAAAAGTTCTGCATTTTTTGATATGCTTTTTTATTTTTGGCATTAACATTCACTTTCTTTATTCTGGCATATGAAAGCCCAGAGGGCGCCCATGCCTCATTGCTTTAACATATGCTGTTTCAGTTGCTGAAAATAATATGAGACAACAGATTTTGGGGGAAAATACAGTTTCTGTCCAGATGTAATCAAAAGCATTAACACGAAAGATCATGTCCAGATAAGATATTCCAAATCTATGTGTCAAGATGATAAGAGCTCATTTTTAAAATGCTCTCAACTCTTGTTGACTGAATGCCTGTGGAAAATCAGCCTTTTATAACAACTTTTAGAAATGAATCCAAAAACTCTTAGACTTTATGGTACAGAAAAAATCGAGGCAGGCTGTTGCAATGTAGTAAATTTTCACTTTTCCTTAGTTAAATATTTTAATAAAACATGCAGATAAATAGAGGAAACTCTTACATAGCAAATGCCTAAAATATGTTTAAATAATACTGAGGAAAATCTGGGCTTTTGAAAATTATGTTTTAGATAAAATTAATTTTACAGACCTTAGAAAAGATAATTTCTAATTTCAGTTTGTGACTCAATCTTAAAATAGAAACCTGACATAGCTATACCTATGAGAATACCACACTGTCATTTCTCCTGCTGGGAAAAAAAAATTTAGGCAAGCTCAGTAAATATTATGAAACAGAGTTGTGACAACACTGAGACAGGCAAGCAGTGATGATATAAGGTGTCAAGACCTAGAGATGAAGGAAGGACCAGAGAGGTGAGTGCAAACTTACAGGATGCTTTTCCCACTGAAGGATTTTTTTAACCAAAAGCTGTGGAGGGAAGGTTAAAAATACTGAGCAGAATGTTTTGCAATCTCCTGTGTCTCTGCTGACCAAAGTTGGAATTGAGAGTCCACCAAAGAAAAAAACCTATGAAATATATCTGCACATTAACAATATGTGTAAACCAAAAAATAGAACAGCACTTATAAGGAGTTAAGCCCAAAATAGAAATACATTCCACATGTGTACGAAGTTAACGATATGCTTAAAGCCTTAAACGTAGTAAACTGACATTTGACAGAATGAAAAGGAGATGTAGCCAAAACGCTAATCCCCCTTGGAATATTTTACACATTTATCTCATACATTGGTAGAAGCAGCAGCCAAAAAATGTCATGATAGATACTGAAAATTTGAACATGATTCATAAAATGGACTGAATTGATCCATATAGAATATTGCTTGCAGTAAAGACAGAATGCGCAATCTTTCAAATGTTAGAATATTCACGATGGTTAACCAACAAAGCCCCACTAGTTTGGTTTGCTAATGTCTTATTGATCAAAACAAGGTGTATGGCCAAACCCAGTCTTAATGGAGAAGAGACCTCCCCCTCCTTAATAGGAGGAAAGCAAAGCGGTATTAAGAAGTGATACGTGTACAGGAATGGGAGGAATGTCAGGCCATTTTTTGTAATCAATCACCCCAGAACATAGTAAAACTTCTGAAAAGCAAATTGAATAAAATATTAAATGAAATCATAGATTGATATTACCTTCAAAAAGTAATGAGAAGAATAGTACCTGAATTCTCAAAAGAAACAATGATAGCCAAAATATAATAGGATGGACTTAAAATTGCTCAAAGAGGGGTGATACTACTAAAAATGGTGGCATAATAATCTTCTGAAATTCTCTCCACCATAAAAGCAATGAGACCTTCTGGAAAAATTGTCAGAACCAACATTTTCAGAACTGTAGCAATTAAACAAATGAGTCCAGAAATCACTTATTTAAGAAAAACAATGCTCCAGTTATTTAATACATTGAAATATAAATTATAAATGGTCTGAGATAAAATGCCAGTTTTACTCTAAAACATATAAATTTATTTTCTATTGTGAATTGAATACTTATTATCATTATTATTGTTGTCAACAAAATTGATTTATTTTTAACATTTATTTTGTGTTTAGTTGCCTCACTGAGTTATTTTATCCAATCCTATTCACTTAAAAAAATATTTCTTCTCAACTACTCTATATACACAACATTAGCAATACAGGTTTCTTTACTCCTCCTGAAAATTTTTATTAGTTCTTTTCTAAATAGTTCTAATTGTTAAATGAATTTCTATTTGTTTAATCATTGGCATTCTTATCTTACCTATGATTTTAATCAAAATTGCATTAGCGTTCTTTAATTTCAATAAAGTTTACTGTTCAAGTAAATACATTTTGTCAAATATAAGTAGTTACTTTCTAATTCATTTTCACTTAGATACTTCATTAGGAAAGTCTGCTGAGTATTATCAAATCTCATTTCAGTGTGTGTTAAAGAAAACAGAATTAAATAATTTATCTAGAAAATGAAGGGAACGAGCTATTATCTCCAAGGCTCTTTTTTTTTTCAGCATATTATAGGGGTACAGAAGTTTAGGTTACGTATGTTGCCCTCCCCCCACCCCCAAGTCCGAGTTTCAAGCGTGTCCATCTCTCGGATGGTGCACATTGCACTCTTTGTGTATGCATATACTCGTCCCCCTCCCCCTCCCCCTTCCCCCTGCCCGACATCCAATAGATGTTATTCTTATATGTACACTTATGTGTTGATCAGTTAATACCAATTTGATGGTGAGTACATGTGGTGCTTGTTTTTCCATTCTTGGGATACTTCACTTAGTACTCTAACTTTTTACGATTTTCTGTAAAGTAGTATCCAGACAGGAGAGGAAGACAGGATGTGTTTGTAGAGAGAAGATTACACAATACAATGCTTTGTGGGGGCCAAAGGTAGAGTATAAGTTGTGGAACAAAAGATAGGATGTACAGAAAAAGATTTGGCAGTGAAACAACAAACTAGCAGCAGCAATTGTCCTGTGCAAGTTCTGAATGTCAAAACCTCAAACCTTTTCCCTTTCCAGTTTGTATCACGTTATAGGATATATTTTACATATAGGATATGTTATAGGATACCATACTGGAAAACTGAAGTGTCTAGCACAAAGCCAATTGCTGTGATTTGTTTGTCCCCACCAAATCTTAGGTTGAAATTTTATTCCCATTGTTAGAGTTGGGGCCTAATGGGAGGTGTTTAGGTCATGGGAGCAGATTCCTCATAAAGATATTAATGCTCTCCTTGCAATTGGAGGAAGAGCCTGGCACCTCCTCTCTCTTCCTCCCTCTCTCTCTCTCTGTCTCTTACACACACACACACACACACACACACACACACACACGCACACACACTGTGGTCTCTGCACACACCAGCTCTACTTTGCCTTCCGCCATCAGTGGAAGAAGCCTGAGGTCCTCACCAGATGCAGATGCTGACACCATGAGCCAAATAAAACTCATTTCTTCATAAATTATCCAGTCTCAGGTATTCCTTTAGAACAACAAAAAATGGACTAGGACACCAATGCCAATTAAATTTTTCTCAACCACTGAATGAATGTTTCATATCATCTGACTTTGTAGTTTTGTCAGCATGGCAGTCTGCCCTCAGTTCTTGGTGTATTCTTGGCCTAAGAATGACCAGACACACCAAAGTGTCAAGTCCAGACTATTATCCTGGTCCTCTGACTCCTTGCTTGGAAAAATATCCAGCAGGGCCATTGTGACAGAATAACCTTATGCGGGAAGCAATTTCACATGAGCAGCTCTTTATTGTAGAAGAAAATGGGTCTGTCTCCACAAGTGGAGAGAGACAGACGGACTGACTCACTGACTCACTGACTCACTGACTAACTCACTCTCTCTGAATTCTCAAATTCTTTCCTTTTATTGGCCCAGTCCGGAGAGGGCTCTCAGGAGGTGTGGGATGATATCAAATGATCAACAGATATACTCAAAATTCCATCTGTGCATATGAGCTCCCTCTCCAAAAGCCCACCTGGGGGTGGGAGTGAACCACAATGCAGATTCAAGCTAATGGCATAATTATTGCCCTTAGGTTAGTCTAGGTCACTTTCTAAATCCTATTATGCCTAGGCTAGGGAATTCTCAGATTACTAAAGCATTCCTCCTTCTAACACCAAAATGGAGTGCCCACCCTTATCCTCTTCCCAAGTGGAGCAATTGCCCGAGACAGCACCAAATCAGGGCACCCTTGTTCCTAGAAGAGCTGGAGATCCTAACTATCTACCTAACAGATTAGGCAAAGCTGCATAAAGTTCTCCTTATCCCTGCCTGCTCCTTGCACATGATCTTATATGAAGGATAGTTACTTCCAGTCAATGACCTCAGAAGAGTCTGAGACACACAAAGAGGGCTTAGACTTCCCTGTACCTGTCTTGGTTTCTTGATTCCTTCATAATATATTCTATTCTATAACCTTAATCAGCTTCATAATAAATATTTGTGTACATGTTCAGTTTTTTTCACCAGATTGTTACCTACTTGAGGACAGAATTAATGTCAAACTAAGGACTCAAGAAACATTTTTTAGTGAATGACTGAGCACTTCATATCTATCTAACTCAGGGCTCAGAAAAAAATGTATAATGCCACAGTATATGATCAGAAGAATTGCTCTCTTCATTAAAAATGCCAGTGAATCCCAATAGAGTTGGTTTATGCAAACTTATCACATTTTAATATAATATACCAGGAGCGTAGAAAGCACAGCAAGTGTTTATTTACAATGGGTATATTTGAGGTATAGTTTCACAGCAAAATATCCTGGTTTTATTGCTAAATTTTTGTGAATCAGTTCTTTGCCACCCTGCTGATATCTTGGGGCCAAGGCATTAGCTTACTATATTTGGCACAGGGAAGGCTGTAGAAGGCCAAGAGGTGGTTTGTCTTCCCTCCCATCATAGAGGTATTTAATTTGGACTGTCCTTCACACAAGCGAGATCATCAAGATTAACAAACCAAAGAGCTGGACCTCAGTCAGGTTTGAGGAGCAGTGATTAATGAAGCTGCAAAAGACAATGAACAATGATTTGGCCTATTAATTTGACCAGATTCATCCAGTTAATTTCTAAGAACTAAAACACCCTATTGAGAAAAAGAGGATGTGCTCCTGCTTGTGATCCAACATAATCCGAGTGCACAGTGGTAAAGTTGCACCAGTACAATCCACACCTGGCAAGGCTGGGTCCTGGCAAATGTATGAAGCAATGGGTTTAGATCAATTTTTAGTGCAGAATGTAAAAATATATGCCCTAGGATGTTCTTTCTTTGTTGATTAAGATAAATAGAAAGGAACATGTCTCTTTCCCAAGAAGCAAGAGTAACTAAATTTAATCATACTACAGACCTTTAATGCCTTCTTGTCGACAATCTCTCTTTTCACTTTCTCATTTTCTCTCAGGCTCTGGAAGATGACAATAATGTTTAAAATTCTCCACTAGAACCACTCACCATTTGTAAATCAGATCTTCATTTAAAGATATTTCCTCCCTTTGAAGTCTACAAATTAAAGGGCACAATCCTTATATGAAGATTATGTTTAAGACAAAAATACTGTTTCCCGGAAGTAATGTAAATATTGCATACTTTTTTTAAAAAAGCAATAGCATCTTTTCATTATCTACACCTTATTTTTTCTAACATCTTATTTTGCTCTTAGGTTATCCAGCTTTGTGCAAATGTGCATAAGTTACATATTGATATTTTCCATCTTTTTGAGCATAACAATTTATAGAAATTAATGGTTTTATCTCCCATGCACCACCACACTTGGGCAGCTCATTTTCATAGTAAAACCTAAAAAAAGTCTTGCTATATAAAACATGATTTTGTGTGCTTATATTCATCTATTCCCTCCTTTATTCTCATTGTTTTCTTTTATTGTGAATTGAAACTATCTTTACATTTCTAATCACACACTCTTCAAAGGTGAAAATGTCTTTAATTTCTGGCAATACTCTTTGTATAACCTAATAGCCACCAGATAACAGTACATTCATACACATACACACAAATGTTTGTATGTACATGCATGTGTGTGTGTGTGTGTGTGTGTGTGTGTGTGTGTGTGTGTGTGTGTTATTTTGGTACTGAGTGTTGAGACCTCATCATTTTGTTTTTATGCCATTATTAGAATTAGAAAACATAGTTAAAATAATCAGAAAGTACACTGTAAATCTATCTATTAATACAACTATTTTTGATTTAAACCTGTGTATGTGGGAAGTAGAGTTACCATGCTGTGCTGCTCATTTGAACATATATGCTGCTACCATAAAAACAACAGAACATCAGGTAATGCCCTGACTGTGCCCAGAAGCCTCTTCTTTGTCTTGTACATACTGCACATTTATTGTATCATAATCTTGCTTCTTCATTGAACTGAACCTCTCCTAAACACTCTAATTGTACTTACTCTGCTAAACTGCTTATTTCTTATATTTCCTGGGGTTCTCTACCTGGCAAATTTGGCCTAGAGTAAATGCTGAGTCATTAGGAAATAGCACAGATTGTATTTGTGGGAATACTGCCCGTCATTGATTTGTTTTAAAAGTTTTTAATGTACTTATTGGGGACCAAAAGCAGAAAAAATATATTCTTAAGCTTTTCTCTGGGTGATTTTGTACACTTAGCATTCAATATCTTCACCACTTCAAAAAGTGTCTAATATCTACATAATTCATAAAATCAATACTTTTACAAAAGTATTTATAGTGCTAGTGCCAGACAGTGATGCATATTCATCACTATTTGTAGCAGTCAAGTAACATGTATATTATAAAATTTTAAACTTCACAAACTTGTGGCAAAATGAGAACATTAAAATGAGAAAAAACCCTGAAATTTTCAAGAAAATAAAAATTAAACTTTATCATCCTATTACAAATGATCCAGATAGAATGCTTCTATGAAATTAAACATGTAAATCATTATATTAGTTTTCTAGGACTATCATAAAAAATTACCACATACTGGGTGGGTGGCATAAACAATAGAAATTTATTAGATACTTCTCTCAACAACATTCATATTCAAGCAGTCTTTGTATATGAAGGAATTTAAATCATTTGTTTCTATTCGATTTTCAAAACTTGGGGACAAACTCACCTGGTTTTCTGACACCAATATATTTTGCTAACATCTTGCTTTTGTCTATACATTCTATCAGGAAGTAGTCAAAATTGGTTACAAATGTTGGTTATTATCACAAATCAAAATTTTTTACAAGTGTACAAAGAAATGAATAGATTAATTTAAGTATAACATTTTCCATTTAATGAGGTGACAAAGGAAATACATTTTTTGTCACAAGGGTTGAGTTTGATTGTGGTGAGGTTGAAAGAAAATATTTTTTGTGAAAGTCTTTTATGAAATGATCTCTGAATGGTTTTATTATTGCCAGCAGTAACATTATCATCTGGTATCATCTCTCATTAATCTTTTAGATAGAACATAATATATTTCAGATTTCAGGGTATATTTATTTTTTCCAGTCTTTAAATTGTTAAAATAATGCTGATAGCTCACTAATAGCATTTGCTAATTTGAATTGTCTCTACAAACTATTCTGAATCTATTGATCTGAATACATTAAGAATACCAGTGTGACTATGTTGTACAAGGGGTCTCTTCCAAGTGATAGTGTAGAATTTTCTCATCTATTTTAGATTGACCTTTCAATCTCCCAGTGCAATCAGAATAATATTTTCATAGAACTATCTTTTTCTAAACAATTACATACCTAACTTTTTATACAGACTTATGTCAGCAAAAATAGCCTTGAATCTCTCCTTTAATGAGTTTACAATTGTTAAGAAAAACTGTTTTGTTTTGTTTTTTAAGAAAAAACAATTTGGGACTGAAGATGCAAACAATAATTTTTTCCACATACATCATCATTTATTCTAATAATAGGATGGTATTTTTTCACATGTGTAATCAGGTAATGTTTCTGGGATGGGAATTCTCTCTGATGAGGGTGAATGACCCACAAGGCATCCGATGAGCTCCCTAGATCCTCTCTTCCACTCCATGGTCACCTCTACACAGGCTGGGGAAATTCTTTGGATATTTTTTATAAGCTGGAAGCTGTCTAGGTTTGCAGGGATTGGACAGGGCATGATGTTGCTCTCAAAAATGAAGCCTTAACAAATGAAAGAAAGCCAAGTGCCTGGGCCACTTGGCAGCTGTGCTAGTTCTGATTTCCTGAAATTGTACCTGCTGACTGATGGGTAATTTTACAAGTGAGCTTGGCTATGGGACCCAGCTGTTTGGGTTTTTTGGTTGTGGGGCCAAGTGTAGATTTTTCTGTGAAGATACTTTGAAGATGTGGTTAACAATAAAATGAGTGAACTTTGAATAAAACAGATTGCCTTCCATAATACAGGTGTACTTCTTCTAGTCAATGGAAAATAAAACAGACTGAAGGCCCCCGGAGATGAAGAAATTGTCAAGACTATGGCATAGAAACTCTGAGGTTTCAGCCTGCTGTGCTGTGGATTTGGACTCAAGACTGCAACATCAACTCTTGCCTGAGTTTCCAGCCTGTAGCCTGCCCTACACATTTCCTACTTGCCAGCCTCCGCAATCACGTGAGTCATTCCTTAAAAATCTCTCTCTCTCTCTCTCTCTCGACTATTCAGGATTGTATAGCATAACTTTCACTTACAAATTTTTGAGTATTCTTTAAAAAGAGCTGTGATCACCTTTAAAATCATTTATCATAAATACAAGTTGACAAGTTGACACTAGCAATTTTAGATTCTATCAGAAATGGATTCCCACCTACCAAAATGCATCATAATCATTAATTTATTTACGCTAATGAAAGAAGTTTTATTGAACTTTAATGAAAGAAGTTTTTGTCATTTATGTCTCTCCCTTTGTTAATTAAATAGCAAATGAAAGCTATTCCAACATCATGTAATGGCAGTGCCTTGTATGTATTGTTATGGTTGCTTATCAGTTTGTTTTACTAAAACTTGAGAAAGAAACCAAACAATAAATACATAACTGTAATGTTATGAAATCAAAACATAAGACCTTTTCTGCAAAATGCAAATGGAAAATTTGGTAGCCTTTCTCCAGAAATCATTAAAAACAATTTTTTTATTAACTGGAAACTCATAACTTCCCCAGTTTATTACTGTAATACTCTATATATAGTTTTTGCTATTTCATTATAATAAGGAAACATTAATGATTATCATGAATGGCAGTAGCTACATAACTTTTCATGAAGTTATCCATTTAACTGATTTAGGTGCTATGAAAACACTCTTTAGATACTCTATTCAGTTAGGTAGCATGGTATAAAAGACATGCCATAGACTATTATTGTTCCAACATAGCCAGGTATGTTAGATAAGTCATCTACTCTTCCTGAACCTCAGATAACTTTGCTATAAAAATAAATAATTGTATTTATCCTATCATTATTGTGAGAGTTATGAGTAAGGATGAAAAACAATAAGAAAATTCTTAATATTAAATAGCAACAAAAAACTTGAATCTTTAAGCACAAAATATTGTTTGGAATTGATCAAAAAGAATATTTTTATTATAAGCTGATTGAAGCATTTTAGTTTTCAAAAAAGATTATCGCAAGAGATATTAATATTACAAAAGGACATAGCAATTTAATAAATTTGGGAAAACATAACCTCTATAGGACTGTGAACTATTATCATTTGCATTTTATACCTATTTATTCCATTGAGAACATATACAAAATTCAGAAGTAGAATACAATAAATTTGATTTATTTTTTGCTTCTTCCAATAACAACTTAAGGGGATATCAGTCTATAGCAACAACTACTAATGCTTGAGTAATATGTCAAAGTGGTTGTGTTACTATAGCTTACCATTTGTGTGTATTTCAAAGGGCTCCCATTGCTAGTGAACACTGGGTAGATTGTGCTTTGTGGAGAAACTCAAGAGCTGAGGTATAAAAAGGCAGAGATGTATCTTGGCCACGCAGTGTAAGGTGACATACTATTTATTTGGCTCAGTTCACACAGTCCATCATTGTTATGACCACTAAATCCAATCATATTTTTACAGCGTTTTATGCTTCTGTATCAAGCAGCACTCACTACACACCATGCACTGTTTTCATCTATGAACGATGACAATAGCTACAGAAAAAAAGCCTTTTTCAGAAGTATAAAAAATTGCTTTGCATGAAACTGATGTATTATATTAGAGACAGATCTAATAGGTCAAGGAGACATGATGAATGGCACTGTGGACCTAGCAGGTCCCATTCACTTTTAGCAAATTCTTGAGCCTTACATGTATGCTTTGGACTTTCTAAAACAATGACATTTATAAAAGGAAATAGAACAGAGTCATATCCAAATCTTACAGTGTTCTTGCTATAAGTATAATTTAGCTTACCTGCAGAGAAGGTTAGCTCAGCAATTTGTCTTATGGACATCGAATGAAATAGTCACAGCATTTTTGTTGATTCTTGGCTGTAGTTTATTGTTGCCATTGTTTATTTTATTTTACCTTCTTCAGAAAAAATGAGAAACATAGTGCCCAGCTATGTTTGAAGTCAATGAATTTTATAATACATGTGTTCATATATGAAATTTAATAAAATTCTCTCCTCCTACCATATCCTCACAGTATTGATATTGACATTAACAAAATACAGCAATTATTACAAAGACAGTGGCTTTCTTACTAACATTTTCTTCACTGTTAAATTACAGGGACAGATACAAAAATAAAGATTGGATTTGAATTCCTAAACATTTTATAAGATATATGCTTTTAATATAATCAAAAATGCATTTATTAAGGGAACTAAAGTATGTCTCTGATAATTTTCTGCATAATGTGTGTATAAAAGTCAACATTACGGAACCCAGATTAATGTATCAAAATTCAGACCTTTGTAAGAAACAAATCTGTTGTTTCTTTCTGGACACACATGTGTAGTAACTTCTCTATTTATCTGAACACCTTCCCTTTGTTCTGGGAACTCATGGGTCAAAGCAGATCTAACATTTAGGATAATTACGCTTGAGTCATACTTTCCCAATGTTCTAAACTCTTTTGCTTTTGTTACCACTGGACACTTTGCAATTTAAAGTCATTTCTCAAAAAATATATTTATGCTTGAGCCCAGGAGTTCAAGGCTTCAGTGAACAATGATTGTGCCAATGCACTCCAACCTGGGTGACACAGCAAGACATTTTCTCAAAAAAAAAAAAAAGAGATTAAATAGTTAAGACTATAAAAATGCTATTTAATGCATCAAATGAAGTTCATACAGACATTTATTTCTTTTACATAACTTCATAGATATTCTTTCTTCCGTCATCCCCCACTAGAATATAATTCCATGAGGGAAAACCTAGACTATTATTTTACACAAAGGTAAATATTGGGTGTAATTCTGTATTTAATTATCGCTCGTAGTATCTTTTTTTATTTTTAGGAAATTATGGGGGTATAAACATTTTGGTTACGTGTTATGACTTTGCCACATCCCAACCATGATTTGAGTCATGCCCTTTACCCCCCTACAATGCTTACCATGTCCATTAGTTGTGAGTTTACCTACCCCCAACCCCCTACCACCAAAGAATATTACTACTCTGTGAGCACCATAGTTTTGATCAGTCAGTGCCATTTTGATGGCAAGTACATGTGGTGCCTATTCTTCCATTCTTGTGATACCTCACTTCAGAAGATGGGCTCAAGCTCTATCCAGGAAAATATAAGAGGTGTTAGATCACCATCATTTTTATAATTGAGTAGTATTCTGTTGTATACATATACCATATTTTATTAATCCACTCATGAATTCATGGGCACTTGAGTTGTTTCCACATCCTTGCTATAGTGAATTGTGCTCACAGAAACATTCGAGTTTAGATGTCTTTATTATAGAATGACTTTGTTGCTTTGGGTAGATGCCTAATAGTGGTATTCCTGGATCAAATGGTAGTTCTACTTGTACCTCTTTGAGGTATCTCCAAATTCTTTTCCACAGAGGTTGCACTAATTTGCAGACCCACCAGCAGTGTAAGAGTGTTCCTATCTCTCCACATCCTCACCAGCATTTGTTGCTTTGGGATTTTTTGATAAAGGCCAGTCTTACTGGAGTTAGGTGATATCTCATTGTGGTTTTTATTTGCATTTCCCTAATGATTAGAGATGTTGAGCATTTTTTTTATATGTTTGCTGGCCATTATTCTGTCTTCATTAGAAAAGTTTTTGTTCATTTCCTTTGCCCAATTTATTGATGGGGTTGTTCGATTTTTTCTTGTTGATTTTTTTGAGTTCTAGGTAGATTCTTATTATCAGCCCTTTATAGGATGTGTAGAGAGCAAATATTTTCTCCCATTCTGTAGGTTGTCTATTCACTCTAATGATAGTTTCCTTGGCTGTACAAAAGCTTTTTAACTTGATCAGGTCCCATTTATTTATTTTTGTAGCTGCTGTGATTGATTTGGGGGTCTTCTTCATAAATTCTTTGCCTAGGCCATTGTCTGAAAGAGTCATATCAAAAAAATAATTCACCATGACCAGGTGGGCTTTATACCAGAGATGCAAGGCTGGTTCAACATACACAAATCTATAAACTCAATTCACCTCATAAATAAAAGCAAGAACAAAGACCATGTGATTCTCTCAATTGATGCAGAAACAGCATTTAACAAAGTCCAGCACATCTTTATGTTAAAAACTCTTCGTAAAATAGGCATAGAAGGGACATACCTTGAAATTATCAAAGCCATATATGATAAACCCACAGCTAATATCATTCTGAATGGGAAAAAACTGAAACCATTCCCACTTAGATCTGAAACCAGACAAGGATGCCCACTATCCCCACTTCTATTCAACATAGTGCTGGAAGTCCTTGCTAGAGCAATTAACAAGAAAGGGGAATTAAGGGCGTCCAAATGGGGGCAGAAGAGATCAAACCCTCACTCTTTGCTGATGATATGATATTATATCTAGAAAATCCCAAGGATTCAACCAAGAGACTCCTGAAATTCATAAATGAATTCAGTAAAGTCTGAGGATACAAAATTAATACACACAAATCAGAGGCATTCTTATATGCCAATAATGGTCAAGCCGAAATTCAAATCAAGAATGTGGTACTTTTACAATAGCCTCAAAGAAAATTAAATATCTAGGTATATATTTAATGAAAGAGGTGAGAGACATATACAGGGAGAACTACAAAACACTAAGAAAAGAAATTGTAGAAGATGTTAACAGAAAGAAAAATCTACCTTGCTCATGGATTGGTAGAATCAAAATTGTTAAAATGTCCATACTACCTAAAGTGATCTACAGAATTAATGCAATCCCTATCAAAGTACCAGCATCATTCTTTATATATTTAGAAAAAATAATTCTATGCTTTGTATGGAACCAGAGAAGACCTCATATAGCTAAAGCAATCTTAAGCAAAAAGAATAAACTCGGAGGTATCAGTCTACCAGACTTCAAGCTGTACTACAAGGCTATAGTAATTAAAACAGCATGGTACTGGCACAAGAATAGAGACATAGACCTTTAGAACAGGACTGAGAATCCAGAGGTGAAACCACCTGCATATTGTCATCTAATCTTTGACAAAACAGACAAAAATATACACTGGGGGAAATAATCCCTTTTCAATAAATGATGCTGGGAAAACTGGATAGCTACATGCCAAAGATTGAAACTGGATCCCCACCTCTCACCTCTTACAAAAATCAATTCTAGATGGATAACAGACATAAACCTAAGGCATGAAACCTTAAGAATCCTAGAAGAAAACATGATATCTTTTATAATTTGCTATTAATGATATTATACTAGTCCATCTTAACAACAGATCTATAAAATATAATTTTATCTGTATTTTTATTTGAAATCAAGTCATTTAAAACTATTAGCTTCTTTATCCAGATGGTGTCATCTAATTCAAACACTACTGTTTAATAAAATGTACAGACTAACTCATTGTCTTTGTAAGGAACTATGACTAAATTTAAAGACAAACTTAATATCACTGCCTCGTTCTAAACCTTTTTTATAGGCAGTTAAACCTAATATTTCTCCTCTGAGTAAATTTGTTTTAAAAGCGAAATCTTCTTGACACAGTAATTGTTTCTCATTGATTTCTTTTGGAGATATATTAAAGGCAAAACACTAGTTGTATATTCAAACAAACGACAAGCCACTGAAAATATAAAATGAGTCAAAAATGCAGACCATGAATATTTGTTTTCATTCCTGATTGATGCCTACATACGTCGAGATTCGAATTCAGGAAAGAAACCAATCAGTTTCAGGTAATGAGTGGCAGAGCTCTCATCTTCTAAAAAAAAATGAAAAACTTTCAGCGGTAATCTGCTGCTTTCTAGGTAATATAATCCTTCCCATTTCCTGGTGCGTAATCTCTGTTATTGAGTTTTCATTTGCAGTTAAATCAATGGCTCCCACAAGCAGTAAATTCAGTTATTAGAGAAACAAACAAACAAATAAAACCCCACATTTAATGCTTTTCGAAAGGTAATAGGCAAGTGCTTACACAAATGTTGATCCTAAGTCACTCTCGGGTACTTTAGCATATTGCTTACCCACTTAAAGGTAAAAATTTTTTATGTTTGCCCTTTTTATTCTTCATGAAAACATTAGGTTTACAGATAACATTATTTTTTTTTCCTCTTCTCAACTGTTGTTCCAGGATCTTATTTTTTGCCATGTTTATTGTTGCAAATACAATTGTCGTAATGCCTTCTGACAGCCTGAATTGCAGGACTCACTGGCATGGTAGCCTCTCCAGCTGGATTGGGAATTGATTTGCGGGCTGGTGTATGTATCTAACCCAGCACCAGTGTCCTCTTTGGGCTAGCCCAATATAGCTGACCTTGCTTTTAAATGCTGGAAAAAAAAAAAAAATGTTTACCGCACAAGGACCAAGCCTTTAATCTGCGTCTGTCACTCTGTTCATTTTTTGACATTAAAAAGAATAGTCATTACTTGTTTGTTATAATGAGCTTCAAAATAATGGTCAGTTCACAACTTTATTTTCAAGAAAAACCTCATATACCTATGGGCACCATTCTGAGACCGAAATTTAATGTCTTCATATTTTACTTTTAAGCAGACTTTTAGCAATTTATTCTCTTTAAAAAAATTTTGAGAATCCTAAATTTCTAAATTCAAAAAAATAAAAGTGTATTTTATTGCCATCTCAATAGTATCACTGACTATGGTTCATTATGGCTAAAATTGTCTGTATTATTTTACTGATGATGTTAAATCTGATTGTTTATGAAATACCCAAAAGACCTTCAACAGTTGGCAGCTTTAGGAGGGATTAGCATCTTAAAATAACTGAGAAAACAACAATGAATAAATGAAGTAATTAGAAAAATAATGACAAAGTATAGTTGGCAAAAACTATGCTGACTGCATATTAATGTAAATATCTATTAAAGCAACTTTATTGCTGTTCTCATGAGATTTCATAATACAAATAATAGAGATTGGCCAGCTATTGTGATCTGAGGCTAGTCAATGCTGTCCTCCAACTAATGTCTGAAATGCTATTATCCCTGTATGAGCTCAAATTTATATGAGTATTTATGGATATGTTTACATTAAAAAAGAAATCTCTTTATTTTAACTTTTAGTAGGCTACTTTTTCAAATTTAATATGCAGTAGAAAGTAATTTGTACTGAATAGCATTAAAATAGAGGAGTCTACCTTACCTTATTAGCAATAAAATAAGGCAAACATCAGCTCAATAATCCTAGTGTATTGTATAGCTCGTGTAAACTGGTTTTAATTTTCAAGAGCATTTGGAATGAGTTAGAAGAAATAATAAAACCATTTCATAGCAATAATGCTAAATTTCCTAGACATGGACAAGTAAAGCAATTCAATTAATTCTAGAAAAGTCTGCAATTTGTTTAATTATAGATGCACTGGACTGTAAGAAAACCATGTCCAATTGCTAAATCCATCTTATTATAATCTGATATATATTAATAAAAGGAACTGCATTTGGGGAGTTCATCTGGGTGCAGCTTCAGTCAGTACTAACTTTAGGGAGTTTCATGGAGGCATTACACTGCCAGTGGGCTTCCTGTGGTCATGAGACTTCTTGAGTCACTTTGGCCAAGTTGGATCTTCACAAGAAGCAGGAATTCGCCAGCAGTCACGTGGGTTGGTGGCTTAGGCAATGTACTTGGGGAAGGCTGGGGGATGTGTGGTGGGTAGGTAACACATGATGAGTATTTACTGTTTCTAGTGGACCCGTGTAGTCTTACCTTTTCTTGTTTTTTGTTACATTTTTGCTTTAAACTGATTTCTTCCTTGTTGCTTTTGATTACAGCTTCTCCCTCAATATAGAGTTCCTAAATCACTTAATGTAACAGATCCCCTCTGGTGTTATATCTGAAGGCATTTAAAATTTGCAGTTAAAATAACAACCAAAAAAAAAAAAGCTAGTTAAAATTCCCAGCAATGATATATTCATTGTTCATATTATGTATTCATAAGATTCCAATCTTTATTTTCATCCAGATACATTTTAATGTATTCAGAGTAATGTTTTGTCTTTCACTTAACATTGTGAATCAGGTTTTACATTCAGTAATTCCCCACCTCTTTTCATACACACCTGTTGTCCTGAGAGAATTTGAATTTTTAGAGATAATTCTATCAATTAGTATGCATATATGCTTGTGTTTCTTTCTCAGAACCTTTCTTTTCATGTTGAGAATTTTAGGACATTGGGTTATCTATCACTTTACGTTGACCCCTTCAAGAGGAATATTTTTCCTAAGCAATAAATTGAAAATTTGTATATCTGCCCATAAGGTTTTTGAGATTGGGATTATTTATAAATCAATTGAATAAACATATCACAAGCCCTTTATAACATGACTTATAATTATGTTATTTATTAATATCTTCATTCTCTTACATATCAGACATGTTATTATAATAAAAAAGGTATATATAGAGAGAGACTTATTTCCTTTTTTAAATGTACAGGGACAATAATCTTACATTAGTATTTGTAAATATGTGAATGTATATTAATATAAGTGAACTTTAAAAAATTCTGATATAAAAAAATTCACCATTTATTCCCCTGAGATTATTTTGAGAATGAACATCTAAGGATGGGACAGATGGGAAGAGATAGGGCATTAGAGTTTGGGTCTTGAGGAATTTTTATTTAACAACAACAAAATACTTTTAATTATTGATTTTGAAAGCCAAAACTGTGAAGATGAATGCAACTGAGCAGCTGCAAACAAACAGATGGGTTTGGGAAAAAAAAAAAAAAAAAAAAAGCAAAGCTGCCAAACATTTGAGGAGAAAACAATGACAGAATCTATCCTGTGTTTTTAACACAATGGTGGGAAACATGTTCTGTGATATTTGTTATATAATGTCTCATAGAGACAAAAGTGACATTTATAACCTAGAAGATGACTTGAAATCTTTTTGTTTCCTCTAGTGCTGTGATCGCTGCAGGAATAAGAAAATGATGTTAGGAAAAACACAAAAAAATAACAAGATCTTGAAATGTTTAAAATATTTTGAAGACTACATGTAGAATCCTAAATAGGTTCTGTTGTGTATATATGAAAATTATTCTGAAACTGATCTGGAGGTGGGGGATTTGAGTTTGCTGGAGAATTCTGAGTTATCCATTTTGTTTTTCCAACTGTAAAGTCTGTTTTTTCTGGCACTAGGTAGGTTAACGGGGAATAAATGTAATAGGGGAGCACGTTGTATATACAAAGATAAAATATAAAATTCCTGTTGTTAATAGTCTCGTGTCATTTCGCCAGAGCTCTTAAAAAAATTAGCTTGATCAGATGGTAATCAGATAAAATGTTGCCATGGTAATACCATGGTAATGAGTATGTATTGGAAACAAATATATGCATAATAAATTCTTTGGAATATTGGGAAGTGAAAATATACTGAAAAGGGTGTGTTTTCATACCCACCCACACATATATATCAAAAGTCAAACTAATTTAGGAAATAGTCCTTGGTTTTTGTACAAGATGATGCATATTTACATGAGAAAGGCTTAGGGAATTATCCAGCTGCTATAATGTTGGGCTCTGGCTCTAGAAAAAAAAATAAGAATACATAAATCAGTCAGTCATTTAGATCTGGAACAACAGCAAAAAATGCTTACATAAAGATCCAACAAAATGATCAGCTTTGATAAGGGAGAGAAAGTGGAAATAATAAGGGAGGACAAGTCTTCTTTTTAGTTCCTCTTAGCACAGTCACAGTTTGTTGACAGCAATCATGATTCAAAGAGCAAAGTTCCACTAGTCAAGGAAATGAGTTATTTTCATAACGCTACTTATGTTAAGATGCAAAAGGCAACAGGAATAGGGGTGCGTAGAACCTGCAGGAAAGCCATCCTTGGGGTACAATGAACTGGGAAATGCAGAGGCGGAAGAGGTGAGGGCATGAGTGATGCATTCACAATAGTAAGTTATGTCTAATTTGTTCATAACAGCAGATGTGATTTTCACTAAAAAATATGTGTAAGACTATCTCAGAATTCTATGAATAGCTTTCTAGTTACTTCTGCCTTCAGTGTGATATATGTGATTTTAAAGTTTCAGCTAGCATTATGCAATGACTGATAGATAATAAAATCCCATCCCAATGTTTCAGAATTCTTTACTATTGTTGTTGTTGTTATTATTATTATTTTAGCTGTGCTGTGCCATGTGTATAATATAAGAAAAATGGAATTGTGGAAGCCTGACCAAAGCTGACTAGATCCAATTGTCTGTTGGAACTGAGAGTGGGGGAAAAAAGAAAAAAAAGGAAAGGCTTAAAATTATTTGAATGGGACAATTATACCGAGAGTAGTCCAGGAGCTGACCAATGTGCTGAATCTCCATGCCTTTCTTCTCTTGCCTGGGAGAGCTGAGCTACTCTTGGTCATGCCATGAATAAATTTTCAACAGGTCTAAAAATATACACATTAATGTGAAGTTATCTGAATTTGCAAAAGAACTAATTGTTATTTAATTTTGCTTCCAGGTGAACTCTCCAAAAGTTTTAGTATCAGTGTTATAATAACTGTGTATATAATAATGAGTAATAACGAGGACACCATGTGTTTGATTTTGAGAAGTACCTTTATTGTTTATGTTTTAGGAAAACACTTTTATTTCTATTACCAATATTCTTTTTAAAGTCATCTATTTTCAACTCTCATAGAATATAGAAATATTCCTAAGCCAATCATAGGTGGAATACTCTCATATTAAAATCTGCAAATTCTAGACTATGAATATTTCCAGCAATCAATCAATAACAAAAACTCCTCACTTTTCAAAAGCTGCACATTTTATTATTGCCAGAAATACTTGCTAAAATGAATTTAATTGTATCTAGATAAAATTTGCCTCCTTGAGATATATAGACTCTGATCCAAGTTATGATTTTTGCAGACATTTAATCTGAATCTGTCATTTGTTCCAGACTACAGCTTTTTACAGTATTTGCTTAATACTCAGGCAATTCGTACCCTGCCAAGTTTAAAAAGACTTTGATGAAGGGCTTTTATCATATTCCTTCTCTTTGCTTTCAGCATATATTCTAATCTTCTTAGTCTATATTCATATCAAAGACATGGTATCCCCTGACTGTCTTAGGCTTGCCAACCTTATTATCTGCATTTTGAGGTGCACAACTGATAATATTTGATGTCTTTAGGTGTTTTTTCTTGTCTTTTATTGAAAGTTCTGTTAAGCTAACACATGTAGGATAAAGACAGGAAGAGATTATCATTTGAGAAAATTAATGGTTTTCTTCTTTAAAGCAAATGACTTTCTTTTGCCTAGAAGGCTATAAATTTCCAGTGTAGAAAAATTAAATAATGAAACATATTTTAAGAACAAAAAATAATAAAAGCTGCCTAGTGTTATGAAAGAAATGTTACTATTAATAAGAGAAATTCTGTGCAATTTTTGGCCTTTGGTTTGTGCCTTTCTGAAATCTAAAATTATCCTGAAAGTGTCCAGGAACACATTTCCTATTATGACTTATTGTTTTATTAGTGTCGGCTCAAAATTTCAATTTTATGCTTTAGATTGTCATAGCTTTTATAACTTTCTTAATGTAATATAAAAATGTTACTTTTGAGGAATTTTGCACAAAGAGATTTGAGTGCACATTATTAGAATCACTTAGCAAAGACTGGAAATTAGAAGTCCGTATGTCAGTAGGTACTTGAGGCCCTGTTCTCATAGGGTTCTGCAAAAGGTTGTGCTTGGATTCATACTTAGATGAATACGTCACAGGCTGTGTTTCAACCGATAACTCCATATTTTATTTTAGTAACATTTTAAGAGTAATAGTGACCTTGTAGCTCAGAGAAAAATAGAAAGCACCTTTGGCCATGGTGATAAACACTGCTAACAACATTGCCACCCAAGCTTACTGATTCTTTTCTACAATGTGTCCATTCTCCCAGCAAGCTCATCAAAGGCGTTCCTCAGTTCTGTTACAAGGTGTTTTATTTCCCACTTTTAGAGTTTCCATCTCTTTACTTACCTTACCCATCTGTTCTTGTAGGTTGTCAACTTTTTTTGCTAAATACCTTAACATATTATTTTATTTATCAGATATTTTGTTATAAAATTACTTTATTTTATTTCTTAATTTCCTATGTGATCATTGTAAAATCAGTGTCATATCTGAGGCTGGTTCTGATGCTTTCTTTGTCTCCCCACAGTGTTTTCCCTAGCTTTTAAATGGGGCTTGCAATTTTTTGTTGAAATCTAGATGTTAAATATCAGTTAATATGGAGGTAAAATGTCATTCTTTTGGGTTTTATGATTACGTGACTAGGAGTTTGGCTATATTTAATATTTGCTATAGCTGATGTACTAGAGGTTTCAAATTCCTCTGTTGTTCTTATATCCCCTGTTGTTTCTGAGCTTCCCTAAGGACACCTTCCTAATCAGAACCTGAGTTTTGCAGCTTTTTTGCTTGTAATCTGCTGTTACAATTACAGATCCCTGTTAATTGGTGGTAATGCGTGAGGGTGGGGAAGCATTCTATAATGTTATGATTAAATCTCAGTTTTCAGTGGGTCTGTACACCTTTACAAGTGCTTGTTAGCTTTTATTTTTCCTCTTAGCAGAGAGAGAAAGCTTAGATGGAGTGGAGCTGGGTAAATGACTCCCCTCTGGGTGGGATAAGACTCTGACATAGTATTTTCGGTGGAGAGTAGGTCTTCATTATGGAGAATGTTCAGGGCTTATTTCAAAATGGTTACTTTCCTCTTCCTCATGCCAGGAGACATGCATTTCCAAACAATCACATTTTTATCATCATTATTCATCCTTTTACAAAAGAGGTTTGTAGAGACTAAGAGACATGGAATAGTAGTAGAAGTTTAATCTTTCTGAAATTTCTCTTGGAGATCTACAAACTATGCTTTAGTGAATACTCTTTAGATTTTACTCTATC